>JARBWK010000004.1:88594004-88773461 GCA_030556195.1 Anolis apletophallus
GGGTCACCAAATGAAGCAGAATTGAGGAGTTGGAACTCCAAGTACCAATTTAACTTTTCCAAAGCTGCTTGTACGCGCGGGTTCTAGGATGAGGGAGAACACACGACAACTGTGAAATAGGTGAAAATCAAAAAAGGATTTATTCTCACCAGCTGGTGGGCTTCTGCCAGCAGAACACAGCTGCAGGTAGGGGCAAAAGACCCCGTCACTTCTCATACAAAGACATTTATACCTCAATGGAGTCATTTCAGTAAAGCCCACCCCTTCTTCATGGATGAAAACAATCATAATTGGCTGGTGATTAATGTTGCTTACATGACATTTCATTAATCCAATAGACACTGCATAAATTATTAGCATCATCTCTCTGTCATACCTAAGATTGAGAACAATAGCCATCTATTAGTTATTTCTTTCACACAGTGCAGTATATCAATGCTGAGTCTCTCTGTTCCCTGAGTTGAAACAATATTTCCAGGCTCCGTGCCAGCAGCGGAGAAGGTCAGACTCTTTGCCATGCGCAGTGGTGTTTCTCATTCACATTAAATTTCCATAGCTTCAACTGCACTGCATTCACCCATCTAGCCTATATTAGCTCAAATTGGGCACAGGGTGTATTAAAATGCATTTAATCACAGTGTTAGTCTTTCATTGCAAGTGCCTGTCTGATTTCTGGCACCAAAACCCTCTTTTTCAGAGTTGACACGCAAGTAGCATCACTCTCTGACTGTACTTTTTATGCTCGGAAAAGTACCAATCCTGCTTTAATACCATAACAACTACAGGACCTCATTTGTTCTAAATACAGCATTGCCCAGGTAGACATTTTTGAATTTTGGAGCATTTTGTATTTCTGGATGTGGTGTCCCAGCCTCTTAGTGTGAACCCCCCCCCGCCTCCAAGAGTGGCCTCTCCGCCTATTCTTGTGATCCCCCCAGCCTAGTGGGCCAAATCAGGTACCAATGGTACTAGAAGATCAGGCCCAGGGTGAGGAAGATGGATGGCCTGAGGTGGACACTTCTGTAGATGCAGACTTATCTTGGGACAATGATTGGTTGCATGGCTATTTGCCCGAGGAAGGGGTTAATGAAGATTCTATGGAAATAAGCTTTGAAACTGCAAGTGAGAATTCTGTCGACCTTGACTTTCAAGAGAACCCTTCTCCTTTGCCAGCTGGTGCTGAGAGAACTAGGGAGGAGGACCTTTCCCACCAAGATAGTCCACCTGGTGTGACTAACGAGCAAGGGAGTTTTGATTGAAGAGCAAACATTCGTTCGAGGCGAAGAGATTGGAATGTAAAGCATGGGGTGCGGTGCACCTCTAAGAGATAGATTTGCTTTTAAGACTGGCCCTGGGAAAATTCCTGTAGACTGGAAGCTACGTTTGGACTGAACGGTTCTGTACACCAAGTATCCAAGATCAAGACATTGCTGGGGCTGATTTTGCCCGGAGCTCCAAGTACCTCGTTGATCGTTGTTTCGGTTTGCCTAGACTCCAAGTTCCTGTTTCGGCCGCCGGAGCAACCTGCCTTTCGTTTTGAATTGCTTTCATTGGGACTCACTCCGTTTGGGAGAACTTTTGCAGTTTTACTTCGGGACTTACATTTGCTTCTTCCCTTTACCTTTTCGGACTATATTATTCTAAATAAAAGTAGTTTCTAGAGCCACGTGTGTGTGTGTGTGGTCTAGGGGGGGCACGTTCCTGGTCTGAGATGCAACACTGGACAAAGGATGCTCAGCCTATATAAAATGAGCAAGGATTTACAAAAAAAACCCATGTTTACATGCATTGAGCACCACAGCCAGGAACTATTTTTTTCCTATTGTGATGTGCAATGGCTGGCGGAAGGATCCGGCCCGTTCCGGTAAGTGAGGCTTTCCCACTGGTTCCATACTGGTTTTTCCCACTCCTTCCGTTATCAGAGCTTTGGGCAGGATGAGAGAGAGATTGAGGGAACAGGCAGATGAGGGAACATTAAATATATCTCCAAAAAGGTAAAGAGAAGAACAATTGGGACAAATTGTAAATCAGGGTCAATTTTTTTCTAAGCAAACCAAGGAACCTTTGAAACTGACAGGAATCTCCTTTGGCCATTTTCGGCATTCTTGTCTTTGAAGATCTGCACAGTGAGTTATTTTGACACATGTCACAGCAATGGCTATTTGGGTCCATTGGGATAGAAGGGGTGTTCAGTTCTCCCTTAGTTTTGTTATGTCCTTTCTTTTCGAATATTGCATGAATAATGTTTGAATTTAAAACCTTCCCTGCAGTTAACATGTTGTTTGGGTCAGAATAGGATTAAGGTGCTGCCTTGATTTTTAAGAAATAATAAAATAATAATAATAACAACTTTATTTTTGTATTCCGTCTCCACCTCCCCGAAGGGACTCAGGGCGGCTTACATGGGGACAAGCCCGAGTTTCGACATAGTTAAAATATGACACAATACAATTCATAAAAACAATTCCCACCATTTAAAAACAACCATACATAATACAATATATAACAGCCATCTAACAACCATTAGTGGTATGAGTAGTGCACAATTCTGAGCTTGGACGGGTGGGTTGGCGCAATCAAAAAACAGATGCTTTGTTATTCTTGTGACTAGTTCTGGGGCCTTTGGTCAAAGTGGCGGCACAGTTCTCATTATTTCAGATGTACTCCTATCTAGTTGATGCCTTATTTCTCTGGAATTCTACTGGTTTTCTTTGGGGGAACTGGGCAGAGTTGACGAAACATTGGTATTTTGGGATTAATTTTTCTAGATCTGTAAAGTAATCTAAGAAGTTGCCATTTCAATGGACAAAGATACAGTTGGGTCACCTTTTTACTCTTTCCCTATGAAGTGTTTGAATGTTTTTGTGGGAGGATTTCCTTTTCCATGTTGTAAATACTTGTTTTGTTCTAAAAACCTGATATTCATCCTCAATCAGCCACAGACGTCATGTCAGTAAGTACCATTACATTCCACTTACTCTACATAGAAATTTATTCATCTATTTATTTTATGGGATTCCTGGTTTGAGGCTGCAGACAGAGTGGGATGTTTGGGGGTTATTTTTCACAGATCAGGACAAGAAACTCCTAGGCAGGAGAATTTGAACTTCAGTGAAGAAAAGGTAATTCCTCCCTCTGTTTTTGAACCATGTATAACTTAAGTTTTAAGAAAGAGAAGACTTGTTTGCTGTGATTTGTCATAGGGATTGTAACCTTAAAACCCTATTTTATTCCAATAAGTATCTAAACAGTATAATTTCTCTAGTGGTGTGGGGCATAGACATCCTGTGATAATGTGCTATGACTCATTAAAAGCCACATCCACTGTTTTATAGTGGCGAGATGTGTTCCACATTGGGCATGCATACTCAGCAGCAGAGTAGCAAAGCGCAAGGGGAGATGTCTTCAGTGTCTGGTTGTGATCCTCAGGTTGTGCCAGTTAGCTCTTGCATATTATTTCTAGCACCCACTTTTTGCTTCATAGTCGAGCAGTGCTTCTTGTAAGTCAGAGCACACTACAGGGTAACTCCCAGGTATTTGGGTGTGCTGCAATGCTCCAGTGGGATGCCTTCCCAGGTAATTCTCAGAGCTCGAAATGCTTGTCTATTCTTAAGATGAAAAGCACACTTCTGTGTTTTAGATGGATTAGGCGTCATCTAATTTTCCCTGTAATAGGCAGGGTTTTTTTTCGTGTTAGGAGCAACTTGAGAAACCGCAAGTCACTTCTGGTGTGAGAGGATTGGCCGTGTACAAGGGCGTTGCCCAGTGGATGCCCGGATGTTTTACCATCCTTGTGTATTGGTAAAACTTGGGTATTATCTGTGCTTTTGATATATTGTCCTGATTGTTTTATTAGCAAATGCTTAGTATTGCTCATTGGAACTTTAATCATTGATATATAATATATTTTGTGAGATATACAGCTTTGTGTGATGCCATTCCTTTGTACTTTTGATGATTAGTTGTTGGGAATCAAGAGCTGTTAGGCTCAAAAATAACCCTCCTTGGAGGTGATTCCACCAAAAATATAGCAGAGTGCAGAATGCAAGATTCCTATGCAACAGAAACTTACATGCAGTGAGCCAGGATTGAGTTCCATTCAAGAGGATTGAACAGGATTGCAGATCCACAAGTCATAGGATCAAAACAAAAGTATTTATTGTAAATAGAGAAATCCAATCAGGAATGGAAAGGTTACTTGGAGCTAACTAGCTTTGCTAAGCTATCCACTAAGGGAAAAGAAAAAGGAAAAATAACAAAAGTTACTAACTATTACATCTTGCCCCAGACAAAGGCAAGATGCCTCCTTTCTCTATTGAAGCAGAAGCAGAACTATACAGAAAAATGGAAACTGCTGCATGGCCAGCCTAATCAATAGGACAACAGGAAGTTACCTTTTCTAAAGATTTACATTCATAGCAGTCAAAGGGGTGGAGTTCAGCATGCAAGGTGAATAGAAACAACCCCCCTTCTAAACCCCTTCTTGAGGTAAGCTGCTAGAAGCAATGGGTGAAGGAATCCCTCACTCTAACCCAGTGGTTCTCAACCTGTGGGTGCCCAGATGTTTTGGCCTTCCAACTCCCAGAAATCCTAGCCAGTTGACTGGGGGTTGGAAGGCCAAAACATCTGGGCACCCACAGGTTGAGAACCACTGCAACCTATTTAGGCGAACTTCTCCTCATTGAGGACTGGAGACTTGTGCAGTCAGGGA
Organism: Anolis apletophallus; assembly: GCA_030556195.1. Taxonomy (NCBI): domain Eukaryota; kingdom Metazoa; phylum Chordata; class Lepidosauria; order Squamata; family Anolidae; genus Anolis; species Anolis apletophallus. The sequence continues at coordinate 88,598,716 of JARBWK010000004.1, forward strand.
TGAAACCCAACATTAGTTCTGACTAGTTCTGGTTTTTTGGTGTTACCATCCTTGTGGGCAGGGCCGTAGCCAGGATTTTAATTGGGGGGGCTGAGTCTGAGTGAGAGAGGGTCTACCCTACCAAACCTTTTATATCATTATCCCAATCCCCCCATGCATATGGGATATATTGAGCATGGTGATCAGATAATGATATGAATAAACATAACAATTTAAATAATGTACCAGTAAGGCCTTCTCGCGGACCACCCTTAGAATTGGGGGGGTGAAGCCCCCAAGCCCCCCCCCCCTACATGCCTGCTTGTGGGAGGCTTCTCTCATGTCCCCTCTCATGTCCTTACTGTCTATTACTGCGGAGCCCACCCTCAGTAATAGACAGTAAGAGCACTGAAAGCTTCGGAGAGCTTCTGTTCAACCATTTCAAAGCTCCCTGCTTGAGCGGTGATGGCACGATCGTCAGCATAGACGAGACTCTCTGTCCTTTCGGGCAGTGGCTGGTCATTTGTGTAAATGTTAAACATGGATGGAGCAAGCAGGCTCCAAGTAGGCCTCACCCACGGCATACCCTGCATCTACCTATTGATTGACAAGGGGAAGGAGATTGATCAAGGCCTGGGCAAAGTGGGGCCTTTCGGGTGTTTTGGACGTCAACTCCCACAATTCCTCACAGCCTCAGGCCCCTTCCAAAGGAAGGGGCCTGAGGCTGTGAGGAATTGTGGGAGTTGAAGTCCAAAACACCTGAAAGGCCCAAGTTTGGCCAGGCCTGAGCTAGATCATCTTGCTAGTGTTGTTTTTCCTCACTCGGCCAGCCTTGTTGCGAGAGCGGGTGAAAGGGGCGGGTTTGTTTCCTCGACGGGGAACTGAATCCACGCCGCCTCCCTCCTCCTCCTCTTCCTCTGAGGCGACGCCTCTCGCCGGGGAGGAGCCAGGCCTCTGCGAGTCCCGCCCCCTCCCCGGTCTCTTTGTGCTCGGCGGCTGAGGCAGGCAGGCAGTCAGGCAGCGGCGACTCGCTTGTGTGTGGCGCCTTCCCCTCAGGCTCCTGTCCAAGGCCGTGATGTCCGCGAGCTGTGGCGCCGAGGCGGGCTTCTCGAGCGAGGAGCTGCTCAGCCTGCGCTTCCCGCTGCACCGCGCCTGCCGCGACGGGGACCTGCCGGCCCTGCGCGCCCTCCTCCTCCAGGGCGCCTCCCGGGACTCCCTGGCGGCCGAGGACTCCTTCTACGGCTGGACGCCCGTCCACTGGGCCGCCCACTTCGGCAAGGTAGGCAGGCCCTCGCGCCTCGGCCGGCACCCGGCGCCATCTTGGGGCGCGCGGGGGGGGGGGGAGGATGCCGGGAAGGGAGGCGCGAGGCCTGCCTGCGCGCGCGCCATTCCGCGCTTCCATTTTCTCTCCAGGCCGGGCTCGAGAGCTATTACCTCAGGGATGAAAGGGAAGAAGGGGGGAGGCCCCGAGTTACAAACAAAACGAGTCCTAGTTAAGAACGGGGGGGGGGGAGTGTGTGTGTGTGTGAGGCAACAGGGAGTGAGGAATACGCTTCTCAAGAGGGAAATTCACACCTGGAAGGATTGATTGTTCTCGTGGCTCCACTTAAGCTGTTTTTTTTCCCCCCACAAAGAAGCCAGCATTTTCAAAAATCCAGTTTTCTTTCCACAGGGACAAGAAAGTCAGGCGAAATCTTCTGAACAGGGAGGGACACAAACCCCACGTGGGTGTTGGCCCTTCCCTGTGCTACCCAAGCTCCCCCTCTCCCTTCCACACAGCTGTCTGTATACATCCACATTGAACTGGGTTGTATGGCTCAGGTAATCCAGTTCAAAGGAGATACTGGGGGTTACCTGCCTTGATATTCTAGGTCAGGCCTGGGCAAACTTGGGCCCTCCAGGTGTTTTGGTCTCCAACTCCCACGATTCCTAACAGCCGGTATGGGGTGTAAAGATTCGTCTTAACTTGTATTCGCTGCCACCAATTATCTTTTCTTGACCACCAGACTTATAAAGAATGGTGAGGAGACTGGCAATCCAAATGAAGTCACGGGGAGAGAGTTTTGAATCAAAACTTAAATAGTTTATTTCACACAACTGGGCACAAAGCTTGGTTTGATACTTTATATAACTCTTCCAAAGAGGCACGACTTAAAAAGGTTACAAAGTTTAACTAGTGCTATTATTCAGCCAGATCAGCTTCTCTATATCTCAATGTATAGGCACTCTTGCCTTCTAAAGGCACCTTGCCTCTATCTAGCCCTCAGGCTTTACACAAACCGGCTGGCTCGCAAGCTCAGCCCACCAGAACTGTCTCCCTACAGCTCTCGAAACAGAATCCCCAGCCGAAGCTACACTCTCGCTTCGCTGACAGGAAAACTCTCACTGCTCTCTCTGCAGTTTCAATAACGTGATTCCTACTCCTCTCCTCAGAGCAGAATCTAACCGAACCTTCTGGCTTGACAGCCAGGCACCCACTGACTCTCTCTAAGAATTCCGAGCTAGCCTTCTGGTTGGCTCCGCCCACCATCACCATGGCAACACATTCCCCCAGTGGGAGTTGGGGTCCAAAACACCTGGAGGGCCAAAGTTTGCCCAGGCCAGACCTAGGTGATGGGACTGTGTGGAAGGGCCCTGTGTGGCAGGAGTTAACACTTGCAATGCTCCTGTTCAGACTTGCATACAGATTCAACTTAAGAACAAACTGCCTGTACTAAGGAAGGAAGGGCACCTCAGCAATCAAAACACAGGAGTAGAGGGTTCGTACAGGGCAGGCCTGGGCAAACTTCAGCCCTCCAAGTGTTTTGGAGCCCAACTCCCACAATTCCTAACAGCCGATAGGGAATTGTGGGAGTTGGGGTCCAAAACACCTGGAGGGCCGAAGTTTGCCCAGGCCTGGTACAGGGTATCGCCAGACTCTCCATAGAATCATAGTGTTGGAAGAGACCTCATGGCCCATCCAGGCGAACCCCCTGGCGAAAGGCAGGAAAACGGCCTTCAAAGCACCCCTGCTTCTGTTTAAAAGCCTTCAAAGAAGGTGGCTCCACCACACTCCAGAGCAGAGAGTTCCACTGTTGAACAGAAGCTCCAAAATTCCTCCCAAATGTTCAGGTGGAGTCTCCTTTCCTGTAGTTTGAAACCATTGTTTAGTTTCCAGGACAGCAGAAAACAAGTTGCCTCCCTATGATTTCCCCTCACCTCTTGATACATGGCCCTCCTCGTGTCTCTTCTGTAGGCTAAACATGCTCAGCTCTTTAAGCCGCTCCTCATAGGGCATGTTGTCCAGACGCTTAATCATTTTAGTCGCCCTTCTCTGGACACATTCCAGCTTCTCAACATCTCCCTTCAATTGCGGTGCCCAGAATTGGACACAGTATTCTAGGTGTGGCCTGACCAAGGCAGAATAGAAGAGTAGTATGACTTGGACACAGTGTGATTCCAGCTATGGCAGAATAGAGGGGTAGCATGATTTCCCTGGATCTAGACAGTATACTCCTATTTATGCAGGCCAAAATCCCATTGGTTTTTAGCGGCCACATGACATTGTTGGCTTATGGTTAACTTGTTGTCTGCGAGGACTCCAAAATCTTTTTCTAATGTAGCCAGCCCCCCCATTTTGTTTACAGACATCGGAAATTGTGGCTAAATGTACCTTTCGTGACAAAATATCTGTCACATGTGTCGGCCACCGCTTTCCACACATGCACAAAGTAAAATATTTTTAAAGTATAGTATAAAGCAAATCTGCTAATTTTTCCTATTTATAGAGACTTAGGGATACCCTGTATTTCCCCAAACACCTGTATACGCCTGGTTAATGCAAGGTTGAACATCACTTATCTGGAATAATCCAAAATATCCCAGACCATCATCCTGGAAAGTGAGATCTTGGCCCCTTTGTTTTCTGATAGTTTACTGTACACAAACTTTGCTTCATACATACAAGGGCATTGTGTATAAAATGACTTTCAGACCATATGCAAATGGATAAGATAAATGGATTTTGTGTAAAATGTATATTCATTTATTCCATTTTAGATAAAGGATATTCAATGTATCTATAACCAATAGGCAAAAACGTTGGCAGGTGGCTTCCAGACACCACAATCCATATTTTGTGTTTGTAGTCGTTTACAGAGATATCTTTGGCTGTATAGTACCAGTTTATGGGAGTTGCTTCCAAGGAAAGAGGAAAGTATTTTCAAATTGGGGAAATCCTATTATCCATCTGCAGATGTGCACAGCCTCTATTTATAGATTTCCTGGTACAGGTTTTAATGCTCAAGTGCCTTGGCCCACTTTACAATGTTATATTTAGAAACTGAAAGGATTTTCTCACAAATCATTCTTCCTGGTATTCTTCTACAGAGTGGACTAGCAGAATAAAATACAATATATGTAACAATAAAGTTATTCATACCTTTTCAAATCTGAAATTGACCTCCAAAGGAGGTTATGTGATCATCTTACTGTCAGTTAATAAGTGGCAACCTTTTTCCTAGGTCTTGTTGAAGCTCTGAACTGCTTGAGAAAATTACAAATTGAACAAATCGAACAAATAAACGGGAACATGAATTCAGATGTTGCCATGTATAATTAGGGAGCCCTCCTATTCCAGTGGTCAGAAAAAAGCCTTCTTTTGCACTTTATTTATTTATATTTATTATATTTATGGTATTTGTACCCCGTAGCTTCTCACCCCCGCAGGGGGAATCAGCATGGCTTACATTTACAGCACTACAGGCTGCATCACCACAATATAATTAAAAAATACCCCATATAATCAACATAATTAAAAAGCACTAAAAACATTACATTAAAAACCATTACATACAACAATAATTAATTAAAGCCATCAAGCGGAACACATTGGGGTTTATTTTCTCCCCTAGTCTCCTGGAATCTTTCTAGACTTTGCAACATTGTATTTAAAGGATTAGGGCTGCCTACTTTGGAGTGTGCATGCTTTCCCTGTCACGTCTAGCAGAGTATAATAGTATAAGGCTTATAGTATAAGATCCCAAAGGCTAAATTGTTCCTACTTCCCTCCTCAATCAATGGGAAAATGTGCATAGGAGAGAGGAACCATACCTTCCCTCCAGTGTTATATCTCCCTCTATTTGGTTGCTTCTTTTCTTATCTTAAAAAATGAAAATGTACGCAAGTATGCTCATTTTCCCATTAACAAGACACATAATCCACTACTGGGTGTATATAAATCTGTGTTGTCTTCCTAGGTTGGCTATATCATCATGGATATAGATATACTAGTAGATACATCTATAGTGTTTGTTTAGTGTTTTGAATGTTAACTTTTTGCCTGATTGTAAGGGATGGCCCGGGGCACTGTTTCTATTGTTTTATTTATTTACAAACAAATTGGATTTGATATCAGGCATAAATGTGCAATCTTCTACAGTTACATGAATTATGGTTTGGGTCAAGTAGTATTAAGTGACAATCTTGAATTCTGAATCATAATTAATCTACTTCTTCCTTTTCCTCAAGCAATACAGAGCTAGATTTGAGTGCCGCAGTACAATTTTGGAGACCAAGATTTGAATCTATGCTCAACCATGGAAACCCATTGGGTTGACTTTGGTCAAATCATACTTTTTCAGTCTCAGAGGAAGGCAAAAACAAATCCACTCTGTTCAGATGTTGCCAAGAAAACCTTGTGTTAGAGCGGCTTTAGGGTTGTTTTAAGTTGAAAACTGCTTGACAGGTCACAATTGCAACAATAAAATGTTTATCAACCCATTGTCAATAAGTTCCATTGTCAGAGATCCTGTGTATCTTAAGCACAACTTTAAAATGTGCAAGTGCTATGTGAACCAACAGAGGAGAGAAAACAGTGCCCTTCCAACTGCTTCTTTCTCCCCTTCATTATTCAGTTCTGGTAGTACACATGGAATTGTATGGAGGTGATCTTGACTTCAAATTAAATATAGTCTTGAAACTTTTTCCCTTCAGATTTTGGTCACTTTGTTCTAAACATGAATAGCTCTCTGTTTGGCATTTATATGTACACAACTCCTGCAGATTTCATTTATTTTGATTTATCCGTTATGGCAACAAAGTTAAGTTCCAGGAGGGAGTGTTCAAATGGCAAACAGCTGTCCTCTTGTGCTTGGCAACAATAAATTTGATAGGAAAATTGCTTTGTGAGAGGAGATCATTCATTCTTCTCCTTGTCTGTTACAACCATGTTGATGTGTGGTTAGTTGGGAAATTTGTGGGAATTTTAAGTTTCTTGGGTAGAATTCAAACTTGAGCACACAGTTTCTCTGATCTACCCTGGAGGTTCTTAATGGATGTGTAAACCATATAAACAAAAGAGTAGCAAAAATTTCCTTTGGGAGAAAAGTTGGCAGTCTGCCCCCTCCCCTTTCTCATCTTTTCCTTAAATTTTCACATAATATAAATTAAGATAGTCAAGAGCAAAAACTGTAATTGTAAGCAAACACAAGTTGTAAAACTTCTGCCCCTGAACTAGTACACCTGTGTACTTTTCCCCATTCTTGTCATGTTTCCATTTCTCTCATTCTCCCATCTTTTTTCTTGCGTGATGGTGAATCTCAGGATATAATTAGGACAGCACAAATAAATATGCAGTTCTTTTAACGGTATGACCAGGCATACAAAGTATTGCCATATTTTGTTTTCTCTTTGGGATCATTTTTGGAAACGTATAATATCGATATAAATTTTACCTTTATTCTGGATACATTTGATGTGTTTAAGTACGAGAAGATGCAAGTAAATATTTTTTTAAAGATTTCTTTTAAGTTTTATAATGTGTGCTGGCTATTTTATTTTGGGCAGGATAGAGTGGAAACGCAAAAGGAACACAGTTGATTAAAACAGGAATCCAGCAAGTTTGTGAGAGTTGTAGTCTGGCAACATCTGAGGAGGCACATAAATCCCATCCCTTGTCAATGAAGGATATCAGATATCTCTGGAGTAGTAGACTAAACATGTGGCTGTTCCTTAATTTATGAGGAGATGGATGATTTCAGCTGTTTCTGAAACAGTCCTTTTGACCTTCTAGCCAGAATCTGGTTTGAGGCTGTATGCTAGCAAAAAAAGAGAAACATTTCACAAGTAGTTTTACTTTTTCTGAAGTTGTATGAGTGCATATAGTAGTTCTACAAGGTCACACACATTTTTGAATTGCTGGATGGGGAACTAATTGGTGGTAGAAGAATTGGTATGTGTAGGTCATGGTGCTTTTGTTGTGCCCAACTGTGAAATGTTTATTTATGTGATGAAAGTATATGTAGATTCTTGTCTCACTATTTTTTTCATGGCTGTTGGGCGGGAACCATATGCTTCTCCAGATGTTCCCTTTTAAAATGTTGCCTTCTAAGCTATAAAACAGATGTATTGTTGATTAAGAAGTGCACTCCAGTACACAATATTTTTGGAATTAGACCTAGACAACAGATTCTCAAACCATTCCATTATGTTCTTGCCGCACTTGCCGTGGAATTGATTACTACCATTAAACACCATTAAGAGAGTGCTCAAAGATCTAGTGTGGCATGCCATCATGACATGAGTTGTCCAGCAACTCTTGATAGCTTATTGTGCCTATACACAGATATATTGAATTGCTGTTGACTTACCTTTAAATTTTTTATTGTATTTTAAGTGTCATTGAACTGTTTAACACTAAAAGCATTTAGGCTTCAAATACTTAGGTTCATGAACAAGTTTAAAATATTATATTGTAAATGTATTTACTTTCAGGATGGGAGCTTTCAAATGACTATTGGAATTACCCTAGTCCAAATACAGACAAATCATGCTTTGCCTTATAAAACATATTTGCAGAACCATCTAGGGATATGCACTTACAATTCTTTACCTCGTTTGCATTTGTACAAAAAAGAATTGAAAATAAGAAGTGTGACCACCTGGAAAATAGGGGTGGAAGTAGGATTGTTGAGGTTCTTGTTCTCGACCTTTGGGGATTTTCTTTCCAACAATAAAATTAGAAATTTGGAGGAGCAATAAAACAAAAATCTCGTATGAAATACTTTCTGTCATCGAAATAAAATATATGCATTTTAAGAAAATGTTTCACTAAAAATAGAAACATTGCTCACATTATGGTAAGGTTAAAGATGATAACCAATTAAATATGTGTTTTTCTCTATTTCTTGTTTCCTGTTAAAGCTGGACTGTTTGATGCAGTTAGTAAGAGCAGGAGCATCTGTAAATGCCTGTACAACACGTTTTGGCCAAACACCTGCCCATATTGCTGCCTTTGGAGGGCATCCTCAGTGCCTCACCTGGTTAATTCAATCAGGAGCCAACATAAACAAACAGGTATCAATGTTAACAATTTCTTCCTCTAAATCTTTCAACACAAACATGCAGACTTCTGCACCCAACTCTGCTTTGCGATTTCCCTCCCTTACTGTTGCCTTGAAACAATGTGATGCCCTAACATAAAAAGTGGATGATAAATTCACTTTAGAAACAATATATCCATCCTCGTTACTGAAATGAAAGAGAGCATGTCCAGCCTCCATTTGAAAAGAACAAGTGATAGATCCTTGGTGTTTTTACAATTGTTGCTATTGTAACACAGTTAACCAGCAGTTGATTTTAAGTGTCCTGCCTGCTCCCTTCCAAATAATTACTTGCAGATTTGTATTAATCGTTACCTAATTATTGTCTTCATTCCAAGAATCCTTCTTGGAAGTCATACATTCTTGATATTGAACTGTTGTTTTCCCCCATCAGGATTATGTTGGCGAAACACCCATTCACAAAGCAGCCCGGTCTGGTAGTATGGAATCTATAAGTGCCCTTGTGGCTCATGGAGCTCAAATAGAGTAAGTAAGGTTTGGGGATATTTTTGGTAGTTGTGTCACTAACATAGAGGAAAATACTCCAGTATTAACTAACTGAGAAAAGGCCAAGCAGTGGGCAACTTACTGAGAATTTCCATTAGACATGTTGAATTATACTAAATGCAATATCTTTGACATGTCTTATATTTTTACATGTTTATGTTATAGTAACATGCATGATTATTGAGAAGCAAGTCCCACTGCATTCAGTGTAATTTATTCCAATGTAAGTGTACATGAGTTTGGAGCCTTGCGTGGTGTATGTGCCTTATCACACATGAACCACTGAATTTACTTTTTAGTTAATACTATTCCCATTTCTAAATAAGCTGTAAAGCTTTTAGTGCTGAAGTCTGTCTTTAAAGTATGACAGACTAGTTATTTCAAAGTAGCATTTTAGATATGCATGTCTAGTAGTTTTGAGTAGTTTTGTTATGTTCTTGTACTTTTAACTTTTTCTTTGAAGGTTTTATGTCCTACAAACATTCAGAAAATCTCATAAACAATGACAGCATACTGCATGGACATTTGGATGCCCTGTTCACTAGAACTGTTGAGTGTAAGCTATATGGCTTATAAGAATAATAAAGTGACATTAGCACTTTTTCTTGCAACTACTTTTATTATTTAAATAGTGTTTTGTATTTTAGTCTGAAGTATAATCTATATTTTAGTTCAGTGCAATAAGAGTTGACTGTTTGTTTAACCCTTTGGTTTCCATTTAATGAATCGGCTAATTTTTAAACTCAACAGAGAGATAATCTTACATCCATATGCATTTTTAAAGTTGTTCAACAAATGGTCTTGCAGTTTAATTCTTCTAATAAAATCTTTGTGCTTGGTAAGTTTTCACCCCTGCCATGAGCCCCATACCCTCGAGGACCTGAAACTTTTTGCTGAAGTTTTCAAAAATGTGGATGCCTGAAATGAAGCCTCTCATTTGTGGGATAGAATTGATCAAAGGGTTAGTGTTCTGTGTAGATTAAGATAAGACTTGAAATTAAATTATTTTGATCTTACATAAGAATGGCAATAAAGTTACTGCTAAATCTTTTAGGTCCCTACTTTCAAACATCACATAACCAATCAAAGTCTTGCAAATGCTTGAAACTTGTACCAGCTTGATATACCTAACTTTTATTTGGCTTTCCTCTTGGCTGGTTCCCACTTGTAACTTCATCTTAAAACTAAAGAAAGCACAGGCCTAAATATCTTAAGATCTTAGAGCTAATTATCTGCCTGCCTACTACTTTTGTTGTAATTTAGGGTACAAATACACATTCCTTGTGGTGCTTTTTTTCCTCCCATTTGAACATCCAAACCTGTGAAGAAGTGGAATGGAGATGGGGAAAAATCTATCGCTTCAGTTACTTTCTTCCTGTACATGAAATTCCAGGTGCATAGTGATAGCTTTTCTGGCCTGTTCCCATTGTGTCACCGTACAGGTCATTTGCATCTCAGACTCAATCACAGGGTCTCAGAATTGCTTGTAATAAGAAAGCCATGTGTGCTGTTGCCAAATAATCTAACAAGGAGTAAAAGTAAGAGAGGGGCAGAGTGTCTTAATACATAAAAGAATGAGATGTAATACATAAAAGAATGAGACATAATTTAAGAAATACAGCAACAAGAGAAGGCAGTGTGAATTAAAGGTGATTGCCTTCTTTAAATATCTTGAGAGTTGCTACAGAGAGAAAGGTGCAGGCTTGTTCTTTTCTACCTCAGATGGTAGAACTAGATCCAATAGTTTTAATTTATAGGAAGGTAGGTATTGATTGGACATTTGAAGGAATTTTTTGATGTTGTGAGCGGTTGACAATGGAACCAGTTGCCTAGGAATATGGGCGAGGTGTCCTCTGGATGTCTTCAAAAGAGGCTGGACAGCTAGCTACCTGCCAGGAATGTTCTAAACAGGATCTCCTATGGTGCATACTTTTCAGTAAACATATTCTGAAAGCTGTGTGGGTGCATTAGATTACACATAACAAAAATAGCCTGCACAAATGGCAGAAGGTAAACAAAAGGAGGTGAACTGATTGTTCTTTGGTAGTTTCCTGAATTAGGCTTTAACAATTGGTGGAGGAAGGACATGGGATTAGCCGCTTCTGTTAATAAAAGTAGGTATTTAAAATCTGCATGATCCCTATTTGGCAAAGCATTTTTTTCATCAAATAAAGGAACACTCATTTGTTGCAACATAGTTTCTGCTATATATGATTATTTAAAATTTTTCTAAACGTCTCTATGCCCCGGTGCATGTGTTAAGACATGTTCTGGTGTTCAGTATTGCAGTTACGAATTTATAACAGAGTTAAGTGTGGTATCGAGACTTCTCCAACCTTTAAAGCAGATGGTTAATTTTTTGGGTAGTTTTTTACCCCCATACCTGTCAAAGGTCCCCAACATCTCTCCCCAGAGCCCCCCAACCCTAAAATATCTGCTTGCCAGATACACATATCACTTCTGGCACCCTGAAACATTCTATCCCCTCCGCATTTGCCCAGCCCTACTTTGAGGATACACAAATATTTATCTTGAACAGAATTCTGTATTTCTATCCTCCATCACTCCCCAAATTCACATGCATTCTGATTTGGTTGTAAGTTCTAGGGACTGCTTAGAACAGAGTGTCTTAAATGTCCTGTCATTTTAATAGTGTATATACTAGTTAACCCTAGAGAACAGTTACTTGGATCAAATTCCATTAGATAATCAGTCTGTTTATCTGGGGTGTGTTTGTTCATTTGTGTGTATGAATACACTTTGAAGTAAACTGTTGCAATGGTGTGATATCTGAAATTAAATAATCTTTTAGTTAATTTTTAAAGAAAATTAATAATGCTTTTAATGTTTTTTGATTTTGCCTATTATAGTAGCATAAATAATTTGCATGTACATTAATAATCTGGTTCTTGAGTTGAAGAAATGCAAATTATTCATGTAATAACATAAATATACCAAAAACTTTGTGAGCAATATTGACTGATGTGTTTGCAGTATAAATCTTCCAAGCAATTACTTGTCGTTCTATGAATGTGGCAGTTTCTTTCTGAAAAAAGGGTGCTGAACAGATTGAAGGTTTGAGAAAGTGACAATTCTAGGTGGATGATAAGAATTTGAGTACTCTGCTCTAGATCTCAAATTAAGGTGCTTAGAATAAGAAAACATATTAGTCACTTATGAGATGGTTGACAATTTAGGCATCCACTCTGAAAACTGAGGCTCAGGGGTTTGTTATATTACACAAATACTTTATAGTGATGTTTCACCTGCATGGTCGGTCTTTTAACTAATTTGGTAAACATTATAAAGCATTTGACAGAAGGATTAAGAGTATCATTATAAAAGCAGTGTGCATACCTGAGTATTAAATTATCTCAGTGTAAATTTCTTCAATGTATTTGATTGCTCTGGCGCTCTTTTTATAATACATTTAAATGTTATTGGCATTTTAGTAGACAACTATACAACATGTGTTGCCAGGATTTCTGTATAGTTAGGATTACATAGACTCAAATATGAATCTAGCCTTTTGATAACACTGATAAATATAATTTAGTAGTTAATGCACACTGCTCAGAGTTCTTGAAAGAAATTTATATCCAAAACTTCATTGTTGGAGTTCATTAATGTTGAGAAATCTTGTAATGTTAGCTAAGTGAATATAACACTGATATTTTACAATTGAAATATTTGTGGAAAATTAATATTTTACTTCCTTTAGCATTTTTTCTAGTACTAAAAACATCCAGGGCAATTTGGACTTGGAAGGCCTTTAACTTCCTCTAAATTTAGTAACTTCCTCTAAATTTTTAATCTATTCCTATAAAAAGATGACCTAGCAACTTTGAAACAGGAGATTAAAAGTAATATAAAATATGCTGTGTTGCTTTCTCTAATGTTATTTGGACACTTAAGTTGTATATTTTTAATAGACGGCTATGCTAAATGTACCCCAATGAAAAATATTTTGATATGTTTGTGGTATTTACCTTCTCATTTTAGCTGGAGCATATTCTGTGCACAGTGTGCCCAACAGACATAAACATGGTTGCTCCATTAACTTTGGTTCAATGTTCATGGAGACGTGAAGAGGGGAAGCAGGTGGTCCCAATGCCCTCATATCAGTAAAAGGTTTGAGGTGTAACTTCTTTAATGTGGATACGTATTTTTGATTATCCATTTATGATGAAAAGTAAGAATTGCATAATAAAAAATATTGTGAGTTGAATGCATTTAATCTTGTAGCAGGGTGAACCTTGCACATGTACAATTTTTGGTGCCATGGTTTCTTTTGTTTTTTTCCAGCACAACATTAAATCGCAAGTCTTGTATTAAAATGTAGACCATAAGCAATGCTCAGAAGTCTTTTCAGAAAACCAGTGCAAGTATGTTGGCAAGACAGTTAATTTCCAGTTTCTTGGTCTTACATCATAAGAAAAGCATATTTTCAAATCACAAAAGATTATTCTAAGTAGTAAAGGAATATACTGCTACTAAAAGAAAAGCCAAAGATAGGTAAAATTCTGGAAGATCTCACTTATACTTCAACAACTTAGTCTAATTCTTACTAAGATAAAGTGGTTTTGAAGAGCTTAGAAAATCTCACCTCAGTGCATCTGAAAACATGACTTGTGCTACTCATAGTTCAAATGTATATCTGGCAAATAATTGTTGAAAATCTATTCTCTGCTTTACATTTCTTCATTATTTTACTCTCCAATTTCTTTTGTGTTGTGGTCTTAGACCAATTAATACCTGCATTTGGCTATCCAGGGACATTCCATTAAACTATAGCACTTTTTTTTCAAAATTAAGTGGTTTCCTTTGATTTCAGTTTCCATATTCTACACTTTTTATTATTTTGTAATGCAAGCAAATACAAGCGTCTTGGATTCAAGGCACTTAATCAGTGCTCTCGGAGCCCCTGGTAGCGCAGTGGGTTAAACCCCTGTGCCGGCAGGACTGAAGACCGACAGGTCACAGGTTTGAATCCAGGGAGAGCGTGGATGAGTTCCCTGTTATCAGCTCCAGCTCCTCATGCGGGGACATGAGAGAAGTCTCCCACAAGGATGGTAAAAACATCAAACCATCTGGGCGTCCCCTGGGTAACGTCCTTGCAGACGGCCAATTATCTCATACCAGAAGCGACTAGTAGTTTCTCAAGTCGCTCCTGACACGACAAAATAATAATAATCGGTGCTCTAGGCTCCTGCTTAACAAATTATTTTGGATTTATAGTACTTCATCTTGTAGCATTTCTGCCAGGGAAGACTTCTTAATTAAATACCTCTTAACTTGAATTCAGTGCTGAACATTGAAATATCATTTTGTGAAATTTCAAATAAAAATGGCTATCGCCATTTAGATCAATATCAAGATGTGTACATCAGGATTGAGAAATCCTTCGGAAAGAATCTGGTGTCTTTTAGGGTTAGATTTGTTCAAAAGATATAGTATTTTAATACTGACTCACGTTCACTGCACATGGAAGGTGGGAGAGAGTAAAAGGCCAAACATGCACAAAGTTGTATAAGCAGGTCACAAGTCTCTTATGCCATAGCATCAAGGCTTGACATTTTTAAAAGCTGGGATAAGAAAGGATGAACTGGCTCAAACTGCTGATGAGTAACCTGGGGACAAAGAAGAGTCATTTGATATTTATAGTTTCACTGATGACATGCAACAGCAGGTTCTTAATGTTTTATAAATTGAGCCACCTGGATGAGTACCTAGACATCTCTAGACAGGATGAAGCACTGCTTATGATCATGAAAGAACTCCAGCTTGCACCTATAATTTAAGCATTTAAACTGTAAATTGTGATATCTATCAAGTTTTAAAACTCAGCTAGAATTCTGGAGTTCTCAATATAGTTTCTTGGAAAATTATCAATTTATAACTGCTTTGGCTATACATGTCTAATTGTGTGCAATGAACACAGTTCCGGACAAGAAGCTCTGTCATATTTCCAAGGGGGTGGGGATGGTATCCTAGTCAATCTCTTTTGCTGCTTGAACTTCATTTTCAGGAAGCTGTCTGAGAGAAAAGTACATTTATCAAGTAAGGTGATTCTAAATAGATTGAACATTACAGGAGGAGATATAATGAAGCGTGCTTACAAAAATTACAAACCATTGTAATCCATTGTCTTGCTCATTTGTTTCCATGAACCCATCATTGAGTGGAGCTTTAGCTCCCACAATTCCTAACAGCTGGTAAGACGACTGGGATTCTTGGGTGTTGGAAGTCCAAAAGAACTGGAGGACTAAAGGTTGGAAATCGCTGGACTAAATTATGGCAGAAAATGTTGATTCAATGAAAAAAGTAGAACAAAACTTTACCTATTCTAGCAGCAAGACTCTTCTATTATTGCTGCATTTTTCCCCTTATGTATTCACTTTAAAATTAATTTATTTATACCAATGCCTGTTGACCAGCATAGATTCTGTAGACGTCACACAGCATTAACCTTAATGAAAAGATCGATACTGTCAGTTGAAAAGGAAATCATATTTTGATAAATTGTTTAGTGAGCAATTCAAGATAGTGATATTGCCAGCTCTTTTCATTTGCATTTTGGCTCCAAATGATTTCTCAACAAATGTACCCCAGGAAGCTGTTTGAAGATCAGGCATTGCTTACTGTATAGTCTCATAATTTCTTACACTTAGGGTTTTAAATTCCCAGTTGTCTTCTCATCATAGCATTTGTGACACACAGAGCCATAAATGTACATTTTTGCACATTGCAACAATTATAAGATGATAAATCTACAGAATTTTCATTTTTTAGGTATAACTACCATAATTAAGAACTGTTCTTTAATATGTAGGTTTAATACAGAGCACATTTCAGTCACATCTCTCTGTAATGCCTTATATGGGAGATGTTTTCATTTTCTTTCCTACTTCAGCTTCCATTAAATTTCCATTTAATTATTTTATTCTAGTGAAAACCTAGAGCACGGTTTAATTTTGCACCACACAATGATCTCCGACCATTTCTTTATTTGATATATATTGGCGTGAAGGTCGTTAGCTGTTGTCAAACTGACTTTGACCAGTAGTGAGGCGCCGCCAAATAGACTATCACCAGCTCTTCAGGTCTTGCAGCCTTAGAGCTGTGGCTTCCTTGATTGAATTTATCAATCTGCAATGCAGTCTTTTCTCTTTTCGAACTTCTTTTGCCTTTCCAAATGTTGTCTTTTCTTGTGGGTCATACTTTCTCTTGATATGGCCAAAGTGTAACAGCATCAGTGTAGTCATCTTGGCTTCTACAGAGAGTTCAGACTTGATTCACTCTTGGACCTATTTGTCTTTTTAGCAGTCCATGATACCCATCAAAGTCTTTGCCAACATAACTTTTAAGGGGAGTTGATTTTCTTCCTATCAGTTTTCCCTGCCAGACATAGAAATGGGAAATATGATGGCATGAACAATCCTAGCTTTAGTGTC
Source organism: Anolis apletophallus (assembly GCA_030556195.1). Lineage (NCBI taxonomy): Eukaryota > Metazoa > Chordata > Lepidosauria > Squamata > Anolidae > Anolis > Anolis apletophallus. The sequence continues at coordinate 88,615,016 of JARBWK010000004.1, forward strand.
TTTATCCTTCTGGATCTTGTCAAGTTCCTTCATAGCTTCTCTTCCAAGTCCTAACCTTTCAATATCTTTACAGTAATCTCCATTCTGATTAATAGCTTAATCAAAGTATGGAAACCTGGGACTATTTGAATATCTTCATTAGATAGACTAGGAGATAAGAGTAGACCAAGGGCCCCTATCTGGTGAGAGGAGCCTTAAGGCCAGTATCTCTTCATGTTCTTAATAATATTGCACTCAAAGTGATAAGCTAGAAAAATATCTTGGGGGGGGGGATATTTAGGGCCATGTGTTTTGGCATACTTTTCTGGAAGATCCGTTTTAGCTTTTACATTAATATTTACTAGCACTCTATGGAAAACATTAATAGGCGTAAAACACATAAATAAATAAATGTAAAAATTAGAAGGCAAAAAAGGAATGGTAAAATTTTTAATCACAGGTATTCACAAACACATGTTTAGAAACATAGCAAATATAAATGGTCTTTAATAAAAATAATATGTAGGTGCATTTCCTTATTAAATCATTATATACTGTAAGTATGAAATCAATCTTCTTTTAATGCAATTTATAGATCACAAACAGGCCCAATGGGAACGTTCTATCACTTCCTTCCTAATCCATACTGGATATACTGTTGCCCTCTTTGCCATCTAAACACTACTAGCACTATCTTAATTGCAAGTACTTTTCTACTTTTCCATTCAGCAGCAATTAATATTTTAGCTTCTGTGAACAAATTCTAATCTACTTTGTGGTGGCATATCTTTCCTGCATTCTTAGTATGTAGTCTAATAACATAATGTTTCAAGTCTGAATTTATAACCCAACATTAAATTAACTATATATTGAATCTTGTGCCAAAATGTGGCTTTTGGGGGGAAATGGCCTCCATGTGTGCAAAGGTTTGTTCCTGTGTGAATCATCAACATTCTTCTATTCCATTCTTATAACTTATTTTGAATAATGCCACTGTTAAATCCTTCCATTATCATATTTATTCATAAAGTTTAATACCTGTAGATACTGAAACCTATGTGGTTGATCACCTCCAACTCTATAGATAATCTCAGCTCTTACCGAAGTTATGTTCATGAACCATTTCTTTTTAGTCTTTGCAACTTTTCTCTATTTCTCTATGCAATTCATTTCATGAGTAAAACAATAAAAACTTTTCTGCACACCTACTTTTTCTACGTTTTTTTCATTCTTGTATTCATACATTAGAATTCCTTAAATTCTGTAGTGTAGCATTGATAAAGAAATATGTGCTGTATATTTCAACTGCAGGAAATTATTCAAAAATGTCACCAACTTTAGAATTTCTTTCTGACTATGGAAATCACCCGTTTTTCAAGAGGAAATACTAGCTATGGAATTATTCTCAAATCAACTGTAAATATTCTTCCTAGACAAAAGTACTTACCATGTCTCAAGTGGTTAAAAAAGATGTCTTAATGGAAATTTTATCTTAAATTTATCTTAAAAATAAGAAAGGAGAAAAAAATCTTTGCACTTGTTTGATCCTTACATATAATCTATTGCATCCTTAAGGTGATTCTTGATGATTTCTGACATAATGAACATCTATCCATATTGGTCTCTAAGAAGTTAAAGAAGCAAATAAAGACTCTACAAAGCTGTAGAGAAAATATTGAAAATATACATACTTACCAGTATGAAATGAAAACATGGCACCATAAATGTATATGTGGTACATTTTCGCAACTCCATGGAGACATTTTCCCAGTTTGTTTTTCAGAACTTTGTAACAATCTCAAGATCACTTTGTTGCGCTTTCTACTTTTGGATGCCAAAGGGTTAAAACTTTCAGTTTAGTATTTTGAAAGTCTGGCTTTATAGCTGTAGTTTGATATTTGAGAATCTATGAAAATACCATTCTTCAGAGATACTGTAGCAGCAATTTGATCTTTAACCCCATGTATTAGCTTCTTTTTCATGTAGGCATAGTTGATAATTATTTTTTACGTGACGTTTACCAAATTTTTAAAGTATCAGAAGCCATGAATTGACCATTTGTTTCTAGTACCTATCATGTTTGCGTTTCAGAGAACTGACAGGATTACAATGAGCTTCAGGATGAAAATCCGTGCTTGAGAGTCCGTGCTTGAGTCAGGCGCACTGCCTCATTGTTAAGGTGGTCACATGATAGTAAATTATGTGCTACTGCACGTTATGTATGTTAATATAACTTTTAATCTCAATGTTGCCTGCAAATATGTGATCCCTTATGATATAAGTTTCCTGTTTTATGCACCATTGCCCGTTTTTTAAATCAAAAGAGAAGATTCTGAAACTATAAAAACTACACATGTCAATGTTTTACAGCTACGTAATTCGAATTGACTTGATTTTTTCAAGTAATCCTAGAAAGGGAGAGCATTCCATATAGAAACTGCTGAAACTGCCACAGGTGCTTCTCCGAAAACCTTACAGTTGTGGCATTGAATATTCAGTATCGCTTCCTTTCTGCACACAAGGCATACTGTTGAGGTATTTGTTGCGGTGATTGGTTTTAATGCTAATCTAGGAATTCAGATATAGAATATATAGATTTGCATGCTTTTGCTTACCCTAATTACAGTATCTATTTTTAATTTGTAAACTAACAATACTATATTACATTTTTGAGTATTTAAATGGGCATATTACATAAAGAACTTTATTATCTTAGACTGTCTCATGGCATTAGTGAAAAACATTTTAAGCTGTAAATACAGTGGCAATTGTAATATTCTAGGGTGTTATTTATATAAATGTACCCTTGTTTGTAAAATAGAGTTTTGCATAGCTGTATTTTTTATTCAAAGTGTGTGACATTATAAGTGGATGATATATTCAAGTTTTCAACCACCCATTTGAGAATGAAAGCAATCTTGCCTTTTCTTTCTTTCCACCCCCCCCCAATGAGGAACAATATCATGACAAAGGAAAGATTAAGTATCCATTGACTCAGAAAATTGGCAAAAAAGAGCCTGAAGGCATCAAAATCACTTTTAGGATAAGGTTCAGATCCTATTGTAGTCCAGGAATATCTGCTTGATAATTTTCCTGGGAAAACATTCTGCTAATAAATCTGTTTTCTGAGAGCATTGAAAGTTTACATTCTTAAAATTTTCTACTTCACTGCCATACTTTATAATAATGTAATAGTCTCAAATAAATTATGGTCTTAGAATAGATGTCATGCTGACATAACTAAGTGGAAACTTAAAGCAGAAGTGTGAAATCCACAGATGAGAAGATTACTAGTCAAAACTAAATATAGCAAAGACAGCTATGGGAGCAGCACATTGTCTAAGAGGAACATGGATGAGGCAGAGGAGGAAAAGGCTGCTCTGAATATTGCCTTTAGTGCAGTAAGCACCTTCAGAAAGTGAAGCATTTAACTCAGATGAAATATAATCATATATAGTAAGCAGGTACAAATACGTTGAGACACAACCATTTGAATTATGAGTTGAAGGTTTATATATATATATATATATAGAGAGAGAGAGAGAGAGAGAGATCTTTGAAAAGATGTGGGTCCCCTTCTCAGACAAATCTACTTAATTTCTGGCATTTTAGTTTGATGAACTCTTCATATATGCCTTCAGCTATCCTTAGTTGTAAGTTTTCTTCTATTCACTACTGCAAAATGATGTTTTGTAAAGATTGCACAAGACCCTCTGCTTGTAAATGCAGTAGTAGAAGTCGGTCTGAGCTAGGTGAGCCTAAAGTACTAATTTCAGGTGATTGCTCTAGTTGCACAATTATGCAGTCATCTCTTTAAATGGGTCAGTGCTACAATATCTTCCATAGAAGTTAATGAATTATTTTCACTGTATTTGCCATTTCATTTTTGCACTATTTCATATAGGTTGGTGGTCTATATATGTATCAAACTTCATAAGGCTTGTTTTAAAACATAATTTCCCATAATATGAAATTGTTATTCTTGATCAATAAAATCAAGAGACTTTATCACTTCTTTTAATTGAGATCTTTACTATAGACTATTTCCACAAGTCTTGGCCCACATCAAAGCTCCACAAAACCTGATCTTCTATATCATGATTTTAAGTTACAGTATTTTATTCAAGGATCTCCCCACCACTGGGTCCTTTAAAAGTCTTTTTTAAAAGATGTAATTTTTAACTTAATTCTTCTAATGCAAATTTATGAATAATTAGTATGAAGTCTTTCTAAATTGAATTGACATTTGGCCCTAGCAATTTAATACAGATGGCAACCATTGGTATATACATTACAATATGGGTGTATATACGGTCTTCATAAGTCTTTCGTAAAAATGAGGAACCTAGAACAACCTACTATAATATTCAGGGTGTTTTTTTTCTTTTTTCATTTCTTATTATAAATAGGCTAAGATACCACGATTCTGTGGAAACAAATCAACCTCTTTGCAGTTTTGTTCTTGAAGGAACTCTTGTTGATTCTTTGCAAAAAGATCAATTTCTCATAATTTCAAGATACTATACTAATCTTCCTGGTTGCATAATATACTTGCTTCCTTAATTCAAAATAAGCATGTTTATAGATGTGATTATGAAAAAGAATCTTTGAGAAAGACCTAATTAGATCATTATTCTACTTTTGGATATAGGAGGTGTCTGACTAACTGGAAACTTTTCTTTAAAATATTAGAAGATCTATTCTCTTTTTGTTATGCTTCTTTCCCTTCAGGCATACAATTCCTTGTGATGCCTTTTCTTTGCCATTCCAAGTCAAATAAATGGTACTGTGGATTTCCGAAATACATTTGTGAAAAGTATATTCCCTGTCTGTTATTCCTTTGGCCGAAACTGGTTATGTTTGCATCCTTGTTAGGTATTTCTTTATTCAGTGAATGTTTCATGTTCAAAGCTTTAACATAATCTTTTAAAAATGTGTGGAATCAAGTGAAAAGTTTCATCTGTGGTTAAAAAGGGTAAGAGGTTCTTCTCTGAATAAGAACATGTTCTTCAATCTTTATAAGTTTTTATTATCTCTTGTTGATATTCTCATCTAAATTTTAGAAATCTCTTTCTGAATGGCTTCTAGTATCTGCACAGTCTTCAATACAATAAAGTAACAATAGATTACCATAATCATCCCTGCACTTACAACTCTTAAGGAGACCTTGAAACTTTTTCTCTTTGTTGAAGCAGTAACTTGGACCTTTGGGAGTAAAGCTAGATACATATTTTGGATCGTGGGTAGGTCTCCCATTAACAAAGCAATGGGATAAAGGGAAGAGGGCTCCATTGAGCCTTATGCCAATTTCTTCTTAATGCTCAGATAGCTTTTTCCATTAAAAACACCTTTGTTTTTCTCTCAAAAAATACAATGTAGAGCTTTTCAAATGGATGTTGTCAGCTGAAATACTATTCTATTTCAGTCTGAAATCTTAACTCATCTGAGTACATCATTTTCTGGAGAAAGTCCATGTCTGCAAAACTAAAGAATCCTTATTTTAAAAATAACATTTCTCAAGACAATTATGAGAATAGCAACAAGTCTTGAAGTGTAACATCTAATACAGTGCTTGCTCTTGAATTTTTCTTCTTTGTAGCCTGAATTGATATAAGAAGAGATGCTTGCATCAAACAGTTCGGCTGTATTCATTCTCTGCATTCTTGCTCAATCAGTTCATCAACCTATTCAAAGATAGCAAGTAGTATCACTTCTGGTGTGTAGATTATGTCTTGTTTCCAGTTTTATGGGCTTAAAGTCTGATGGTATGTCTTCCCATGATCATGAGTTAAAATAACAGCTGATACTCCACTACTTATAATGTCACAAACTTTGAATTCAGCACTGAGTTTAAAACAAACATTAGGAATAATTAAATAAAGGGCAGTATGTGGGTATATATGTAAATTATTCATTACACATGCATACCAACTTTATATTATTATGAAGGATAGTAATGTATTTGAGTGATGTTAGATTCTAGAATGCTATGGATTCTAGAATAATTGTTTTCAGTATTTATTCTTTTCAGATATTTCCTTTTTCACAGATTAATTAATAGAGGATAGGATTTGGATCAAAAGTCTGAAGTGTACGTAAAAGTTAGTTGCTTCAGAGACTGCAGGCAAGACATTATAGCCATTTCAAGCACTTAAATAGGAAATTTTTCCTTTTTATGGCACATGATTCTTAATCATACTGCTTCCCAAACCTTGCTCAGAATGCAGATATGTGCTAAGAGATTAGTTAATTAAATAAGATAATTTACTAGTCCTTCATGGACATTGCAAAATTCTATCTCATCACCTTCTTAGTAAAATCAACAGCAGCCACCAATTTTTGTTACAGGGTATAATTCAGTATATTTGTATTGTGCAGCTTGAGAAATGCCAGTGGCCTGACACCAGCAGACCTTGCACATACCCAGGGCTTCCAGGAATGTGCTCAGTTGCTCTCGAACCTCCAGAACTGTCCACTGAACAATTTCTGTTACAATGGTACCTCAAATGGGGTCTATCAGAATATGAGCCCTACCTTGCTCAATAGAAGCATAAATCGAAAGAGAGCCTTTGAAGACACAGGCAGTATTCTAATGAAGAAGGCCAGGACTGAAGGTGAGACTTTCTTCTATCACTTTGGATCTATTCATTTATCTGTTTTTAATACATTTTTAAAATGAAGAAGTGAGTTGAGCCAAAATGGGGAATCATGGGTCACTGCTAAAACTAGGTCATGCTAAACATTCCCCCTCTACAAGCATTTCCTGTTTCTGTTTTCGAATCACATTTTGAGTTATTTATTTATTTGCTGCACTTATATACTGCTTTTCTCACCCCTGCGAGGGACTCAAAAGCGGTTCACCACATAATGGCAAAAAATTCAATACCACAAAAATCAAAACAACAAATAATAATAGATTAAAACCATTAAAACTATATGATAAAGAATTGTAGTTAATTTAGAATATTACATTTTTGGCATGTGACTGCCTTTACATGGCAGGAATTTAAAGCTGGTTCTGCACAGACATATAACGCGGACCAGAAAACTGCATAAAATGAAGTACAGTTGTTGTGCTTTTCCTCCATCTGACAAAAAGGGGTGGGATAGGGCAGGAAGGAACTGCCATCTCACATCCTCGGGTCTAACTGAGTTTGCGGAGCATGAGATGGCTGTCAAGCCACCCACCTCCAATTCTGCATAGGAATTGGATGTGGGTGTTTGCACATCCCACACACCGGAAAGCCCAAATTCTGGTGTGAACTTTTTTTTTTTAACCTGGGGTGCAGCCTCATTAAGCGCCTTTCCCCAAATTAAATCTAATCAGTTTATGTAATTCCCTAGACATCTGCAGACTGATCTGACCCACATTGACCTAAACAGTCAGTTTAAATGCACCTTTAGGCTACCTTTTATGTTTGAATCAGGATTAAGTGTTAAATGAGCATGATTTTACCATTAATCAGCAAAAAGCTTGTACTGGGTTGTGTAGTCCTCAGTACACAATTTCAAAGGTGTACCCTTGACATTCTTCAGTTTTTAGACAGGAAATGTGCTGTTATTTTTAAGAGTTATTGTGGACATCCTTATAAAATTGCATGAAGAGATATAAAATATTCATATGTCTGTATTACTTTTTTAAAAAAACAGGTCAGTGTTTCGGTGGCTTAATACCAATGGCAAATGGAGGATGTGAAGACGAAACTGACAATATGCATGTTGATAGAGAGTTTACTGTTCTATCAGGTGGGAGTGGAGAGTTTCCTGTTAACTACAACAGCATTCAAATGGTTGAAGATAATAAATTGAAGAGTAGTTCTGTTGGACCCAGAGATATTGAAATTTACACTGCCATGCAAACACCTTGTCGTTGCAAGAATCAATATGCATTCTATCTCTAACTTTATTTTGTTACACTTGTCCCAAAACTATTGTATTGCTAACATACCTAAAGACATTTTAACTAGAACAATTATCAGGTATAAGACAAAAAATGTAATTACAGATCTAAATATATTACTACAGGCCTCTGCAGTTCAATTGTGTGTTCCTTGATCAAATTTACTTCTTAAAAGAATTGTTGGATTAATGCAAACATTATTGTGCATAAAAGAAAAAGCCAATAGCAATGCCTGATCAGAGTATGAAATGGCAAATTTAGCTTTGCAAATGCTATTAACATTGTCCCAGGGCTAGCTTGTGTGTATTGAAATGATATCTGTACAGTTCATCCAAATTAAGATTTTATAGTATAATGGATGACTTCCAATTTCAGCTGTTTTTAAAGCCTTTCCATATCTATGTAAAAAAAGCATAGTCTTTATCCTTATTTCCATCTACATGCACACAAGGATCTTATTGATGGTCAGTGGTGCCTGTTTTAATTAGAACCACAGCATGTAATAAGAGGAGAGTTAAATTTTATCTGCCAGTCTGTGACCCTTGTGACAGCTGTTCTTCCTGCACTGCAGTTACAAAAAAGGCTCTTATTGTTTCCAGTGAAAATGTAAGCATTTTTAATGTGACTAAAAGTCACACGATTAATGTTATCTTGTACAGAAACATTAATCAAAATGAAATTTAGAGGCATTGCTGCTTGTGTTGCCTAACTGATTTCATAATAATCTCAGCAACATGAAATTTTAATTGTATTAGTAGGAATCTTATACAAATGTTTTTAAGGAAGCAATTGCTTCCTTATGATTTGTTTTTGATGCTTTACCACGTTGTCAAGAACAGTAAGCCAGGCTTCCAGAATTCTGACTGATTGTGAATGAACTGGGCTTTTGTGTATGCGGCCTGTTCATCCTTGCCTTCTATTACTAGCCTGAGTGGCTAAACCAACTAGGAATTGAACAATTATTCTGATGCTTGAACAATCTGACTCTGTGCAATCAGCACATCATTAACCAAGAACAACCATGTACTACATACACATCATGGCTTGTCAAAAGTGCAGCTACCTAGCAGTTCAGTTTCTGTTTCATTTTAATTGCTGGAAGGTGGATGAGCAGATGGACTGTGTGCATCAGCATGAAACTCATGCATAACAAACCAGGAATTTCCAGAATCCTGGCTTAACATTCTTTGCAAATGTGGCTGTCCTCTGTAAACACATGGAGATCAAATCTTGACGTATTACATTATTTGAATTCCTTTCCCACTTTGCCAATATATAAAATATTAGAAGAAAAGAGTACTTGTAATAAGGCAAAGTATCTGAATAGATCTGTGAAGCAGAAAAAATGGATCTGTGAAGCAGAAATTTCTGTGAAGCAGAAATTTTGTATAGATTGATCCAATGGCTGTTTGCAAAACATGATAAGATAGGGAATCGTGGGTTTATTAGTTATAGGCAACATGCCACTGCATGTTGATCAAATGAAAATGCTATACTAGAGCTCTGCTTGTTTATCATATTGTGCAAAACAGTCGAAGCTTCTTCCGCGGTTAGTCTCTCTTCTAAATACCAGATACAACCCACACACTTGAAACAAACAGGAGTTTTGATAGGTAGACCTAAGTAGTAGCTGTGCTAGGATTAACAAGATGTAATAAATCATGGAGTGAAGCTCCTGGTTTGTTTAGCTGCTTGTGCCATGAAACTACAGGCAGTGGGTAACTAATGTTCAAAGAAACCTAGAAAGAGTGCAAAATGTTTAATGGCCAATTAAATGTAACTAAGCAAATAGTTACTTTTAATCCAAAAATACTCTAGATCCTGCTGCTTAGTCCCATTACATACTTTTTTTCTTTTAAAGAAAAATATTTATAGTACTACATTGTACTTCTAATTTCCTACAGTCTAAAGTACACTGTTTTAGGAATAGATTATTGAAACTGTTTTTGAAAGAATATAATTAATTGATTCTATTTTATAGTTTAAATAAAAGTTGATCTGAAATAATCACTGGTCACAAGACATGCGGCATAATCATTCTTGCATTTGCATAAGGCTTTTTGTAATGCCTGCTTACTGTACGTTCATCTAAAACCCTAATATGACAAAAATAATCACACCACTTTGACATCCCAAATGTAATCTGTTTTGTTTTTATTCAAGCTACTACAAGCTGTTATATTCTTACTTTAGAAATTGAACTAGCATTTTCTGTGTTCTATTTTCAGAAATATTGCTTGCAGTTTTTAATTATCAATTCATATTAACCATTTCTGTGGGACATGAATATGCAAGTCGTTTCTAGATCTCTTTCCTTAACAAAACTCCACTGTGTTGTGCTTTTCTTTGAACAATTTTGTATAGAATTGTGGCCTTATTAACCATTTCTAGTATCTTTTTCTCATGATGCATACATTTAAATTAGACTTTTAGATAGATATCTTACTTGCATAAGTTGCTTCTCAGCCTTGGTTAAACATAAAGAGCTGTACTATGAGGGTTTTAAAAAATATATAAAGGAGCCCCCAGTGGTGCAGTGGTTAAACCACTGAGCTGCTGAACTTGCTGACTGAAAGATTGGCAGTTCAAATTTGGGGAGCAGGGTGAGCTCCCACTGTTAGCCCCAGCTTTTGCCAACCTAGCAGTTTGAAAACATGCAGTGCTCCATGCAGTTATGCCGGCCACATGACCTTGGAGGCATCTATAGATAGCACCAGCTCTTCCGCTTAAAAATGGAGATGAGCACCACCCCCCAGAGTCAGACACGACTAGATGTACTGTCAAGGAGAAAACTTTACATTTACTTTAAATATATACTATATAAGCCCATGAATTAAGGCCTGTGGGTCTTCTCTGGTACACGTTTGTTTTGACAAATTTATAAAGAACTAGCATAGTAGAGATGGCTTTTTTATTCTGCTTGATTCAATTTCTGGTGACAGGTCTATTTCTTGATGCAGATATGAATTGCAGTAACTCCATATTGAATGCATTGGCAAATGGACATACCGTCAATGGACATTTGGACTTCACTTCCCCAGCTCAGCTCAATGGATTGAGTGCCAGGGGCGAAGAATGCCTAAGATTGATAGCACCTAATGTGCTAGCTGCCTCTGCTTATAAACATGCTGTCAGTGTGGGCCATAATGTTGTTGAGGAACCAGAGAGCGCTGCTGCTGAAATGTGTGGCTCTTTGCACCTCAACGGGAGCCCAAGCAGCCTTGTGTCAAGCAGGCCCTCCTGGGTGGATGACCTGGGGGATACATTGCACTACGGACATTACCACGGTTTTGGGGACACTGCCGAAAGCTTCCCTGAACTTAACAGTGTTGTTGAGCATTCCAATTCTGTTAAAGTGGCACAGAAATATGACAATACTGTCCTGGGTACAATGTATCTTTATCATGGCTCCTAAGCTTGTCAATATCACAATTTTGTGGTTGTCACACATATTTTGGAACTGTACTACTTCACAAGGTAATTTGTTGAGGGGAGATATCTTCAAGGAGACAAGTGATTTTTTTTACACATTGTTTAAAAGACTTTGATGCTTGACAGCCTTATGCTTCTAATTTTGCATGCACAGGACTCATTAGATTTACTAATAGGTGCTTTTACAATGGATTGTTCTTTTTTTAATGACAAGTTCTAGTTTTTTACTTTTTTATTTCTCAACTAATAAGCACTCTACTTTAGAACTCGTTTCCACTTTAAGCTGTCCTAAACGTAAACTCTGTAGAGCAAAGTTCAAGTTTTTTATATTAGCACAGTGCAAATTCTCTGGTTTGATATCTTCTGTCGAGACTATGGTAAGCAATATCAGTGCCAGCTATGACTATGCAAAGAATGGGTGGTGGCAGTAAAAACATCTGACATAATCTGTTTGCTTATTCTCAAAAGGGAAGTGCATTTTCTTTTTAATATTAGCAAATTAACTGCTTAAATTAGCATTTAGATGGCTCAAACTACATCATACTGTGTGGTTCACTAGTATAAAATGGTTAGAAGAACTTGGAGATCTTTTCCTTTTGTTTCATTGCAAGTATGCATGATATTTTACCATAGTTCACAGAATAGCATGCTGACACTGTTATACTGTATATGTGAATTACATAAACTGTTCGTTAAAATGTCTGGTCAATATATTTCAGCTTTGTTTTGCTACATATGCATATATTTTGGAGGTTTTTCTCCTTTAAAAAAAGAGAAACACATTGCTTTAAACCATTGAAATATTGTGAATTTCCAGCCTAGTGCTGAGGCTATGTTATTTTATTTTTAAGCCAAAATTGATGGAAATCTATTGCTTGAAGGTTGAATAAATTGTTTGTATATGCAGAATTATCTACACGTGCACTGCAGGACTTTGTAACCTTATTACTTTTGTGGGTTTTTTGGTAAAATTAAGATGGATGAAAAAAGTGTTGAAATATAGGTTGGTGTTCTGTTTAAATTGTTTGTATCTTTTTGTTTCAAAAGGGACCTTTACAACTGAATTTAAAAAATAAACTCCATCTTATACTATACTGCAGGACTTCTGTGCATCATTTGTCTTTGTTATTTGGCTCCTAAATACATTTTTAGCAGATTTTAATATTTATTCAAAAGAAGCCTCAATTAAATGAAAACTTTCATTAATCTAAAACAGGGCTTCTTAAACTTTTCCCACTCACAATCCCTTTCAATCTGATAATATTTTATGTGACCCCTGATATATAGGTGTATAAAATCGGTATAAAATATAAATATTTACTAATGGCAAATAAGCATTCACAAGTATCATTTCTAAACAGTCAGATTTTCTGCAGCTGAATCATTTCTTCAAAGTCCATTGTAAACACTGTTGTTTATAGATGTGTGTAAAGGGAGACATTCAGAAGATGCAAAATTTTTCGTGACCCCAACATTGAACTGAGAGGACTCAATTTGGGGTCAATGGGTTCAGGACCCCACCGTTTTAAGAATCAGTGATTTAAAACTATAGTTTCAAAAAGTACATTGGAAATAATAATAACAATATCAGTGTAATGTCAGTATATATATTGTGCAAGTTTAAAATGTCCATGCTGCTAGCTGTGAAAGAGTTAAGTTGTGCAGCATTATGAAACGTGTGGAACAGATAAGGAAGATGTTGCAATAGACTAGGACAGGGCTGTCCAACTGGCGGCCCTGGGGCCGGATCCGGCCCCCCAGCCTGTTGGGCACGGCCCCAGCTATGCCCCCAGCCGCCATTTTTAAATTTTTTTTAAAAAAATCTAATTTTTAAAAAAAAATGGCGGCTGGGGGGGGGAGGGGGAGGCGGGGCAGGGAGGAGGAAGAGAGCTAGCTCCTCCTCCCAGCACCGCCCCCTCCGTCCCTCTCTCCACGCCGCCGATTGCATCGGCGCCGGTGAGAGAGGGACAAGGGGTGGTACAAGAAGGAGGAAGAGGGCTAGCTCCTCCCTGCACCGCCCTCTTCCCTCTCTCGCCGGCGCCGATGCCTTGCAAGGGAGGGGGGTCCCCCGGCGGCACCCCCCTCCCTTTGCAAAGCATCGCAGCAGCGGCTGAAGCCAGCGCCGGTTTCTGCAGCTACCGGGATGCTTTGCAAGGGAGGGGGGTCCCCGGCAGCACCCCCCTCCCTTGCAAAGCATCGCAGCAGCGGCTGAAGCCAGCACCGGTTTCTGCGGCTGCCGGGATGCTTTGCAAGGGGGGTCCCCGGCGGCACCCCCCTCCCTTGCAAAGCATCGCAGCAGCGGCTGAAGCCAGCGCCGGTTTCTGCGGCTGCCGGGATGCTTTGCAAGGGAGGGGGGTCCCCGGCGGCACCCCCCTCCCTTGCAAAGCATCGCAGCAGCGGCTGAAGCCAGCGCCAGTTTCTGCGGCTGCCGGGATGCTTTGCAAGGGAGGGGGGTCCCCCGGCGGCGCCTCTCTCCCTTCCAAGGCATCCTGGCAGCAGCTGAAGCCGGCGAAACCGCCAGCTTCATCTGTGGCTAGGATGCCTTGGAAGGGAGGGGGTGCCGCGTGGCTCCTCCCTCTCTCTCAAAGCTTCCTGGCAGCCGGGGGTGGGGCTGGGGGCGTGGCCAGGGGCGGTGGGCGGGGCCGGGCGGCCCCACAGGTCATCCGTGACCTGGAATCCGGCCCTTGGCCGGTTAGAAGTTGGACAGCACTGGACTAGGAGGCTGGACACTGAATTAATCAGGTGATAACAGTGAGGTATAAATATAGCAGACACTTGTTTTTTCTCTTGGCTCTTCTCCCTTGCATCTGACCGTACTAACAAGTAAGTGTTGTTGCAATGAATGAAATGTAAATAAAGATAAGAGCCGCTACCAAAGCAGAAACAACTGTCAGTTAATTGGATGATAAGCAAGTTGGCCAGCAAATTGCACTGATACGCAGTACCCAATATCCCAAGATCTGATCCCAGATCATCTGTTTTAAACTGGATTATATGAGTCTCTATTGTCAGATAATCTGGAATAAGAAATCTGAGATCAGATCCTGGGATATAGGGGCAGTGTGGAAGGGGGCCTTAGAAGGCATACATTCCTGGAGACAAGCACAGGAGTACATAACATACTGTTCTTTCCATGGTCTTTCGTCACTAGTGCCCTCATTTACCATTTTTAAGTCTGCCCACTCCACCCCCAGTGTTACCCAAATCCACAGAGGAAGTTCTGTCTTTCTTTGCTGGTATTAACTTTCTCACCATCCACAGTACTTAGATGTAGTTATGTCTACCTCACTTAAATCACATATCCTTTTGGGTACCAGCTCTTTCCATTATGATTTTGCTCTGTAGGGTTGGAAGACGACATCTGCTTATTTGTTACTTCTTTCTTGCATCCTTAACTCAGTCATAGACTGTTTTTGCTACCATTTCCCTTACATGTAATGAAGAGTTCTTGGAGCAAACCTTGCACCAATGTCAGAGAAAATGAAATGCTCAACTAAGTTCTTGTTAACGACAAACATCCTTTTGAACCTCCTGTGCTAAATTTATTCATTGGAGGAGCTCCTGCAAACAGGAAGGAACACTAATGTTAGGTTCTGTTTCATAATTTTTATAGAGTGGCTTAATGTTCAAGCATCCATGTCCAGGTTTTCTGCATTTTTCATAGGGACAGGATGCTACTTCCTCCTCTGATTACTTCCTGAATGATAAATGTGCTCAGGCGTTCACATAAGGCCTTCCATTTGGCCCAACAATACCTGTTATATGGCCAGTTGCAATTAAAAGTTTATGATATCTGCCATACTTTGAGCAGGCATGCTTGACTTGAGTTCTCCTCGTGCAAGAGTTCAAAATACAATCAGGAACTTGTAATGTACAGTTTTATTTACAGGAAGTTTCTAATCTATATATATATAAAGGAGACGTGGTCGTGCAAAGATGGATATGCACGGCCAAACCATAACCCCCCCAAACACAAATCCCACGACACACATTCCCCCAGACCACAAGGTACAGACATAACACTAAAAACCCACCTCACTAACTTGCAACCCCAAAAACAGCCCCCAAAACCGCCCATTGACTCCCGTTCTGCGCTGGCCACGAGCGCAGAACACAGTGATAACCATCGCGCAGGCGCACTACAACCCCCCAACACCACAACGCAGGACAGAAAGACAGCAAACACACTGCGCACTCTGACTCCCCCAACCCATTCCGTCCCCCTCTCTCCCCACACACCATCAACTTCACCGCGCAGCCGCTCTCTGCCGCATCGGTCGCTTCTGCGGCTCTCTGGGGACGCAACACTGCAAAAAACTACAAAAAACTACAAAAAAACATGGCGGCCGAACCACTTCCGGTCCGCCGAAAGCCCCGACGGAAGTCAATCCGTCAGAAAAAGAGTCCGGCCGGAAACTGAGGCCGCATACCGGAGGTTCCGCCCCGCCTGGCCCGAGGTGCCGCCAGGAAAGATGGCGGCCGCCACGAGCAGCGGCTACCACAAAGAGACCTCCTGGTTACCCGAGAAGACGCCGCCCCGGAGCCTGCCCTCCGGAGGACGGAGGGTGAAGAAGGACGAGGCCTGGGGACGCAGCCTCGCCGCTACTGCCCTCCGGATGGCAGAGGGTGAAGAGGAAAGGACCGGGGTCGCTGATGCCGCCTTCTTTTCCCTCCTCAGCCCCCTTCTTCTCCTCCCTCAGCCTCCGGCCCTGTCCTTCTCCCCTCAGCCTATGGCCCCACCCCCCCCCACGTCAGCCCCAGGCTCCTTCTCTTCTCCCCTCACCCTCAGCCCCCTTCTTTTCCTCTCTCAGCCTCAGACCCCTTCTTCCCCCTTTCCCCACCTCATGTGTATGTACACATGCACACACATATACAGTACCATACACACGCATACATATATAAACACACATACCCATATATACATATACACCCACATATATATACACTACATACACACATATACACATGCACACACCCACCAAGACCATAAGTAGCATCATTTCAAACCCTTATAT
This sequence comes from Anolis apletophallus, assembly GCA_030556195.1. Lineage (NCBI taxonomy): Eukaryota > Metazoa > Chordata > Lepidosauria > Squamata > Anolidae > Anolis > Anolis apletophallus. The sequence continues at coordinate 88,631,342 of JARBWK010000004.1, forward strand.
ACTCAGACTTCCCCGCATCTCCTAAATAGGGCACAGCAACGCGTGCCGGGTACAGCTAGTAGCTAACTATAAATAGAAGACACGTGTGAGTTTTAACATCGGCAGAGCATAACATTGGAGTTAAACATCACCGGGGGGGGGTAACTGGTCCAATGACATCTTCAAGGCAAATAATACCAAAATGATTACCTATAAACTATTTTTGGTAGTGTTTCACCAGAATGTATTGTGAATGACAGTTATCACATTATTATTATTTTAAAAATCTCTGTAGTTGGATATATAAAACAGTTTTTTCATAAACCCAGTTTACAAGTAATGTGTCAACATATATATATAATTCACTTCTTAAGAGCTCTCACTACAATGATACTTTGAATCTTATAGTTTCATCTGCATATGCTACAAGTACACACTTGTTTTTATCGCTGATCTTTTAATAGCTGTCAATTTTCTCAATTTTTGGGGTATTTTTCTTGCAATATTCTAGTCTGTTCTGGTACAGGAGTGGGTTCTTGGGGATGACAGCGCAAGCTACCACACTGAATGACACCAATCCTATTGAAACCATTGGTTGGGACTTCAGGGCAATTGGACTTGGTGAAGCAGCAAAGTGACTGATTCGATGACCTCTATGGCAGTGTTTCCCAACCAGTGTGCCATGTGCCATGAGCGATCATCAGGTGTGCTGTGGGAAATTGTAACCTCCAATACCCTTTTCCCCCCCTCCTGCCGAACACTTTTTCTTCTCCACTTCCCTTCTTCCGAGCCTCGCTCTGCTCGCTTTGCTCTGGGGCAAGTCTGCGCAGTAGCGCCCGCACTGGTCATGTTCCCCCCCCCCCGGAAGAAGGGAGCCCGAGTGGAGAAGAAAAAGTAAGTGTTCGGAAGGAGGGGGAAGAAAGGGTGCAAAGGGGGAGGGGGAGGAAGAGGTCTCTGTCGAAAGCTGGCATGGGCACACTTGGACCTCCCTGGTGTTTTGGACTCCAACTCCCACCATTCCTAGTAGCCTCAGGCCCTCCCCCCCCCAGCCACTTAAGCAGGAAAGGGCCTCAGGCTGTTAGGAATGGTGGGAGTTAAAGTCCAAAGCACCCAGAGGGCCGAAGTTTTCCCATGCCTGTTTTAGGGACCTTGAAGTGGTGAGCCTCCTTCCAACATTGTGATTCTGGACAGAAAACAAAACAACATAACATTGTTTGAGTCCACAGTGCTCTCTGGGTGTAGGTGAACTACAACTTCCAAACTCAAGGTCAATTCCCAAGCAAACCCTTTCTGTTGGTAACGAGAGTTCAATATGCCAAGTTTGGTTCAATTCCATTGTTGCAAGAGTTCAGGATGCTCTTTGTGTGTTAACTATAAATCCCATAAACTGTAACTCCCAGGTATCAAGGTCTATTTTCCCCAAACTCCATCTGTTCACATCTGGGCATATTGAGTATTCATGCCAAGTTTGGTCCTGATCCAACATTGTTTGAGTCCACAGTGCTCTCTAGATATAGGTGAACTTACAACTCCAAAACCCATTTGTAATTCTCAGCCAGAGTGCTCTGTTCAAGGTGCTGCCATTGACCTACCATGTCCTAAATTGACTTGGGGCCAAGTTATCAAAAAAAACCACCTTCTACACGAACCAGCCAGAAATCTGAGATCTTCAGAGGACGACTCCGCCTACGGTTGACGCTTCCACCACCGGTCCGCCACTCTCTGTTTGCTGCAGCCTCCCATTCTGCCCTCTCAGCCCTTCCCGGTCGGTTACGACGGATTCCTCTCTCACGGGGTGGGGAGCCCATTCAGACGGCCTCATTGGCCAGGGCATCTGGTCCAGGGCAGAGGCGGAGTACCACATCAATTACCTGGAACTCCTCGCAGTACAGAGGGCACTGGAGTCCTTCGAGCGTGTGTTGGTGGGAAGAGTGGTGCTTCTCCAAACGGACAACACCACGGTCATGTTTTACTTAAACAAACAGGGGGGCACCCACTCTCCTCAGCTGTTACATCTCACTTGTCAAATTTGGGAATGGTGCATCGCCAGGGGCATCCACCTGACAGCGATCCATCTGCCCGGGGAGGAGAACACGGTGGCGGATGCCTTGAGCAGGTTGCCCCTCAGCCATCATGAGTGGTCTCTGTGCCAGGAAGAGGTCATGAGACTGTTCAGAACCTGGGGCAATCCCCAGATAGATCTATTTGCTTCGCCACAGAATGCCAAGTGTGCCCAGTACTGCGCCCGGAAGGCGGCATGCCCGCCTCAAGGGTGCCTAGGGGATGCCTTCCTCCTCCTTTGGTCGGGTTGCCTTCTGTATGCATTCCCCCCCTTCCCACTCCTTCTACGGGTCCTGTCAAGGCTACAGAGAGACAGGTCGGATTGTATATTAGTGACCCCTTGGTGGCCGCGTCAGGCATGGTTCGCCCCCCTTCTCCACCTAGCCGGGGGGGAGTTCATGAGGTTACGGGCGAGACCGGACCTCCTGCTATCCCAGGGGGACAGGGTCCTTTACCCGGAAGTGTCTCTGTTGCGACTGACAGCATGGCGCATTCGCCCGCGTTGTTACCCGCAATAGCTGATTTTTCCCCTTCTGTTCTGAGATTTTTGAATGCAGCCCAGAGAGACTCTACCAAACGGTCATACATGTACAAATGGGGTAAATTCTCAGCATTTTCTAGATCTAAGAGGTTGGACCCTCTTTTAGCCTCTATTGCATTGATTTTAGATTTCTTAGCATCCTTAGCTGAGTCAGGGCTAGCCCTGTCATCTGTTAGGTGCTATTTAGCAGCCATGTCATGGTACAGAAGGAAGGCGGGCCTCCCTTCCTGCTTCACGGATCCCTTAGTCAAACAATTCCTCAAGGGTTTCAATATTCTCAAACCTACAGTGGCACCGGTGGTTCTGGCGTGGGATCTGGCCTTGGTGTTGAATGCCCTAGTTAGGGCTCCCTTTGAGCCATTGGCCACGGCACACTTCTCACACCTCACTTGGAAAGTAGCTTTCCTGGTGGCAATCACATCGGCCAGAAGGGCCAGTGAACTGTGTGCCTTACGTGCGGATGCACCTTATGTGAGATTTCACAAAGACAAGGTGGTGCTCCGTATGGATATTTCCTTTCTACCCAAAATAGCGTCCCATTTCCACATGTCGCAGGAGATAGTCTTGCCTGCTTTTTTCCAGGACCCATCTTCTCCCCTTGAACGCTCCTTACACGCATTAGATGTTAGGAGGGCCCTTGCCTTCTACTTAGATAGGACAGCGGCCTTTAGGAAAACCAACAGGCTTTTCGTCAGATATAGGGAAGATTCGATGGGTCTGCCGATTTCATCACAGCGGATGTCCACGTGGATTGTAGCTGCTGTCCGGCTGGCCTACCAATTGGCCAAGATAGATCCTCCGCGGCAGCTCCGGGGACATTCCACTCGTGCAGTCTCGACGTCCACGGCGTTCCTTAAGGGCATCCCGCTAGACGCAGTGTGCCGTGCAGCCGCCTGGAAGAGTCCCTTGACCTTCGTGTCACACTACAAAGTGGACTCTGTCTCCAGGAAGCAAGCACAGTTCGGGAGAGCAGTCCTGTTTTCAGCGGTGGCATGACACCCACCATCCAAGGTTGGTAGCTCGGTAGTCTACTACCACATGTACATATTAACAGAAGACCACGACATAGAATTATTAGTTGCTTACCTGTAACTGTAGTTCTATGAGTGTCTTCTGTTAATATGTACGAACCCACCCTTCCTCCCCACGGGTCATGCCAGTCCTTCTGTATGCTACACGCGCGGAAGAGAACTGGATGGGTAGCCCCTCTGAGGGAGCTTATATAGGGAGTGGGCGGGGCTACCGCTGACGTGTCATTTTATCTTTCTAGAAGGCTCCGATTGCTCTGCGTGCCCGCAGATATTACCACATGTACATATTAACAGAAGACACTCATAGAACTACAGTTACAGGTAAGCAACTAATAATTCTGCATGGCATTATGTTTGAAATTGCTTTTTGTTTTAAGGCTGGCTTCTAAGATGGTTTTAGGCTGCTTCTGGGAGTTTTTAATGAGTAGTTTAATCTGTTTTTAAATGTGTCTGCATTATTTTAATTGTTTTTTATTCACTTATCACCTTGGGATCCCTTGTGAGAGGCAATACAGAAATACTTTGAATGAACAAATAAAATAATAACACATCACAAACCCCAGGATTCCACAGGATGAGAGCGCGGCAGTTAGGTGGAATAATAACACTCAAACTGTTTAGTGTAAATGCATCCCTGTTCATTAGTGTTTACATTGTCCCTAGTGAACCATCTTTAGAAAAGCTCAGTCAAACGTCACCCACATACCCTGAAAGGCAGCTACTATTTTACAGTGACTCTACACATCACTCTTGTTTCCTGGTTGTGGAACGCAAAGTAGCTTGTGAGAGCACAGTACATTCATCGTTTTGAAGTGGCAGCATATTGAGAGCGGATGCCTCTGTACCTCCCTGACTTCTTATCCGTGAAACCCCTCGGCAAGAACAGGAGACCAATGTATACCTTCAGCTCAAAATGACAAAAAAGCTTCCATTTGTTTGTCTCTGGTTTCTCTTGTTTCTTCCTATGGTCTTAGACATTTCTGAACGATTACAGGATTCGATTTGGAAGGAGCCCCATGGGCCATCAAGTCATTGAATCATAGAATAATAGAGTTGGAAGAAACCACATGGCCATCCAGACCAACCCCCTGCCATGAAGGAAAAATAAAAAGTACAGCTGACAGGAGAGCAATGTCCAATCTCAATAAAATAGTGAAGAGTAGAGACATCACACTGGCAACGGAGATCCGCATAGTTAAAGCAATGGCATTCCCCATAACCTACGGATGTGAGAGCTGGACCATAGAGAAGGCTGAGCGAAGGAAGATAGATGCTTTTGAACGGTGGTGTTGGAGGAAAATTCTGAGAGTGCCTTGGACCGCAAGAAGATCCACCCAGTCCATACTTCAGGAAATAAAGCCCGACTGCTCATTGGAAGGAAGGATATTAGAGGCAAAGATGAAGTACTTTGACCACATCATGAAAAGACAGGAAAGCTTAGAGAAGACAATTATGCTGGGGGAAATGGAGGGGGGGGAGACGGGCCGACCAAGGGCAAGATGGATGGATCGTATCCTTGAAGTGACTGGCTTGACTGTGAAGGAGCTGGGGGAGATGACTGCCCACAGGGAGCTCTGGTGTGGGATGGTCTGTGAGGTCACGAAGGGTCGAAAGCTACTGAATGAATGAACAACAACACCCCTGACAGATGGCCATCTGGACTCTGTTTAAAAACTTCCAAGGAATGAGCTTCCACCACACCCCAAGGCAGAGAGTTCCACTGCTGAACAAGTCTTACTGTCAAGTTCTTAATGTTCAGTTAGAAGATCATTTTCTGTCATTTAAACCTATTGTTCCGCTTCCTAGTTTCCAAGCCAGCAGAAAACAAGCCTCTTCTTATTGCATACTTTGACATATTTATGCATAGCTATCATGTCTCTTCTCAGCCTTCTCTTCTGCAGGCTAAACATGCCCAGCTCTTTAAGCCGCTCCTCATAGGACATGGTTTCCAGACTTTGATCATTTAGTCCCCCTTCTCTGGACACCTTCCAGCTTGCCAATAACTCTTTTGAACTGTGTTTCCCAGAACTGGGCACAGTATTCCAGATGAAGTCTGACCAAAGCAGAACAGAGAGGCACCATGACTTCCCTTGAACTAGACACTATATTCCTTTTGTTGCAGCCCAAAATTCCATTGGATTTTTTAAGATGCTGCATCACACTGTTGGCTCGGGTTCAACTTGTTGTCCACAAACATTCCAAGATCTTTTTCACATGTACTATTGTCGAGCCAGGCATCACCCATTCTGTAAATTTGCATTTCATTTTTTCTGCCTAAGTGTAGCATATTACATTTGTCCTTGTTGAAATCCATTTTGTTAGTTTTGGCCCAGGTCTCTAATCTGTTAAGGTAATTTAGAATTCTGATCCTGTCCTTCGGAGAATTAGCTATTCCTCCTAATTGCGTGTCCTCTGCAAACTTGATAAACATGCCCTCTAAACCTTCATCTAAGTCATTAATAAAGATGTTGAACAGTACTGGGCCCAGGACTGAACCCTGCGGCACTCCAGTAGTCACTTCTTTCCAGGATGAAGAGGAACCACTGGCGAGTACCCTTTGGGTTTGGTTGCTTAACCAATTATGGATCCACCAAATAGTAGTATTGCCTAGCTGACTTTTGACTAGTTTGTTTTCAAGAAGGTCATGGGAGACCTTGTCGAAGGCCTTACTGAAATCGAAATATGCTACATCTACAGCATTCCCTGCATCTACCAAGCTTGTAACTCTATTGAAAAAAGATATACGATTAGTCTGGGATGACTTGTTTTTGAGAAATCCATGTAGACTTTTAGTAATCACAGCATTCCTTTCTAAGTGACTGTAGACTGCCTCTTTAATGATCTGCTCCAGAATCTTTCCTGGTATTGATGCCAGGCTTACTCAATGTAGGATCCCCACTAAAGCTTCCCCAGCAGATAGATGTCCAGCCTCTTTTTGAGATGTCTAGAGAAGGAAAAACTCACGACCTCCCAAGACAATTGATTCCATTGTCAAACTATTCCCACTATCAAGAAGTTCATTTCGATTTTCAATCAAAATCTACTTGAACATAAATACATTAGACCTTATTCTAACTTCTGAGCAGCAAAGAAAAAGCCTATTCCTCGTAGCAACCCTTGAGGTATTTAAAGAGTGTAACTATATTGTCTCTAAGAAATAACAAACACTGTAGAACAATTTCCCACATCATTTTTAATATATTGTACTTCTGTGGCATTAATATAAGTAAAAAGCTATTCCTAACTCTGCACCCCCATCTAGTGGAAAGAAACATACTTGAGCCACTTGTCTCCTAGTTTCAATACCTCAAAAGCCTTTCTGTGTGATCATTTTATCTCTAAAATAATATTTTGAGCTAGTAGTGACTGAGAAGCAGCAGCACCAAAATATCCCTCCATAGGGATCGGGAGTATATAAATAGTTTAAGTTTGATAAACAGCACACATATCCACAGCATCCATTTTGGACACTCATGCACAACAGCCAATATATGCCCATTGAGAGGTGATATTATTGCATGCCTTCAAGTACTTTTCAACTTATGGAGATCTGACCAGATAGTGATTGGTCCATGTCTACGGAACTGTGACAGGTTCCTTCACACCACAATCACCATCACTCCATCCTGCACAGAAAACAAGGTCCAAAGTGTGTCCAGCAGCAGTGGTAGGACACACTTGGGACAGACCCATGTTTTTCATGGAGGCCATGAAGTCCTTGAGCCACTCCCGACAGGATGGTGAAGTCTCCCAGCACTATTAGCCACTGAGACTCCAACACCAATCCTGAGACCCACCCGGCTAACTCAGGAAGGGAGATTGTTGAGCAGCAGTCTAATCATGTCCAACTTGGTGGATGTGCTCATCTCCATTTCTAAGTCGAAGAGCAACTGTTATCCATAGATATCTCCAAGGTCATGTGGCCAGCATGACTGCATGGAGTTCCATTACTTTCCCACAGAAGCCGTACCTATTGATCTACTCACATTTGCATGTTTTCGAACTGCTAGGTTGGCAGAAGCTGGGGCTAACAGCCAGAGTTCACCCTGCCACCCAGATTCAAACTGCTAACCTTTTGGTCAGCAAGTTCAACAGCCAAAGGAAGGTAAACCCCACTTTCATTGCCATTACACAATCACAGCTTGGGACCACTAAAACAATCTCCACACCTTAGCAAATTTCCATTTTAACTACAGCTTCTTCAGTTAATCTCGCATGTTGAGTGTAGATGTTGAGAGCTGTAAGTCCTTGAGCAGCCACATATGCATTCACCCTCTCTCCCACACATAACTTGGAGATAAGCAGTACGCCATGATAAGCTAACTAGCATAAGTGGCCAGGTTGAATTTTCTCACAAAACAGTAAGCCATAGACCTTCTTGATTCTCCTTTTTTCAATATAGCTAATAGGTTCCTATACAATGTATTATCCATTTTGGACTATTTATATTGAGTATGGGGAAGAAAAAATAGAGGTGATATGACAGCCATTTTCAAACATCTGAAGGATTGTCACATAGAAAATGGAGCAAACTTGCTTTCTGCTGTTCCAGAGGATATAATCCAAATCTGGGCATTCAAATTAAAAGGAAATTCTGACTCAATGTTAAAAAGAAATAGTTGACAATAAAAGCTATTCCATAGTGAGTGGAATGAATTACCTCTGCAGGTAGAGGATTCTCCTTTGTCTTTTAACAGAGATTTGATGGCCACCCAACAGGGGTGCTTTAGTCATGCATTTCAGCACTGTCAAAAGTGGGACTAGAAAACTCTTGGAATTCCTTTGAATTCTGTCCAGCAGGTTTAAGATCTATGTTTAGATCATCCAGAAAAACAGAATACAGGCAGTCCCCGAGTTACAAACATCTGACTTATGAATGACTCGTGGTTAAGAACAGGGGTGAGAGAACAGGAAGTGAGAGAGATCTACTGCTAGGAAGGAAGGAAAATTCACTCCTGGGACTGGGAGAGATACCATATGGAAAAGGTGTCTCGATATAGTAGTATACTCTGGCCTGTAGAACCAATCTTCACGTGCAGGCCTTTATTTATTTATTTATTTACATAATTTTACCCTGCTCTTCTCACTCCCGTACAGGGACTCAGAGCGGCTAACAAAGGCAATGATTCAATGCCGCAATAAATTAACTAAAACAGAAATATAGACTGAATCATATAATTTAAATTGTTTTGTGTTATGGACTTACTCTTCATGATTCGCTAAAAAAGTGTTTCAACCAGATTTTTTTTCTGGCTACTGCACAGTTTATGTGTATAGGAAGACTGCACATTTGGGGGTGTCTGGTTAGAAAACTATGAGGTATCACTTCTCCTAACACTCTAACTGCAACTATCTAGACATATTAACATGAACACACGTGCGCACACAATCAGAAGTTCAGAGCTTGAAAAAGTTACCTCTTTGTCTAACTAGTGCCAAAATCACAGCAAATGTGACGTCGCCTACTAAATGACAGAAAGAGTAATAAAGTTTTGAACATTTCTCTAATCTTCAGATAGATCTTGAGGCTTACCAGAATTTTCTGAACTATCTCATCTCACTGTGGTCCCTCCTATAATACCATATAAAATCCAGATTATCTGATTTGATCTGGATTATATGACAGTGTAGACTCATATAATCCAGTTCAAAGCAGATAATGTGGATTATCTGCTTTTATAATCTTAGTTATACGGCAGTGTAGAAAAGGCCTGTGTTTCTTAAAATTGTAGTATTGATATCTGCCAGGTTTCTCACAGTTACAATTTCACAGGCATCACAGAGAAGAAAGAATGTGGTTAAAATATATACAGTACTTTCAGATTTGAACAGTTGGGGCTGATTATTTAATATTATATATAACAAACCTTCTTGATTAGAGAGAAATTGGACCAGAGTAAATAAATAATCTCTTAGGATATATTTTTTAATTTCAATAATTGATCCTATATTTCAACAGGGCAGATCATGTGGCATTAATATAATCCATCTGGAGAAGATAGTATTACTACAGCTGCTCGCCCAGTCATTAATTATTACAGTACACTTTTGATTCAAGGTGTAACACAAAGGTTTTTAATAACTGCATGCTTCATTTAAGATTATCACAGTAAGAAATGTATTAATATTTAAATGTATTTGATGCCTCATTTGGCACAAGTATAACATTTCTTATATAAGGACCATCCTAGATTTTTCTTGCATTTTACCAATGCAAATTAATGATTTGCATAATCATTATTATACTTAATCATTCCTGAAATGATAGCTGCCATGGAGAATAATGTAGGAAAAGAATAGCCTTCGTTTAAGAGAATTTAGAGGGATGATAGATGTCAGCAACAAAGTTATGCAAGAAGTGCAAGAACAAAGCATAAAATGAATGTACTGTACTATTTAGCAGGCCTGTTTAGGTTCAGTTTAGAAAAACCTAAAATTCGGAAAAACCTACCGAATTTGGACTTTTGAACCAATTTCGAACCATGCAGGAAAAGTGGGAAGGGCAAATCCAAAGTTGAACCACATACCGATTGTTCGGAATTATTTTCGGATGTCTCCCATGGTTATTTTAATTTTCAGAACCATTAAGCAACTTTGGTAAAGCCTAAACAAACAGTTTTAAAATCCCACAGATTCCCTTCCCTGATGAGTGGCGATGCAAAGACGGATGAGGTGGGCGTGGCTAAGCACAGCTATTCTTGAAGGCCACGCTCCCCAATGGTAGAGATCGCAAAAGGCCCTGCTGTTAAACCAAATCTGTATCTGTATACCTTTATAAAACGGAATGTTTGTATGTATGTATGTATGTATGTATGTGTGTATGCGGAGGGCGGGAGGGCGGAAGGGCAGAAGGGCGGATATGTGGCAGCCACTTTCACAGGCCAGGGCGGATATGTGGCAACCACTTTCACAGGCCACAGCGACCAGCGCGGGTGATGGACCTGCACCAAACTTGGTACACATAACCCCCCCCTAACCCCCTTTACGTCCTGTCTCGGGTCGGGGGACATGACCCACGGATTATGGGATTTGTAGTACTTTCCAACACTTTGGTTCCCACAGACCACTGAGGCCACCAAAAAGGACCAATACAGACCACACTCAGCACACACAGCCCCCATTACCCACTCTACGTCCTGGTGCAGTTCGGAGGAGGGTGGACCATGGATGATGGGACTTGAAGTACCTCTACTCACTTCCCAAGTCCGCTGCAACCCTCATCCAATCACTGATCGAGACCAAACTTGCCATACATAACCCCCATGACTGCCTTCACGTCCTGGTGAGGTTTGGGGGAGGACTGACAATGGATGATGGGATTTGTAGTACTTTCACACCCTTCTGTTCCCACAGACCACTGTGGCTCCCAACAAACACTGATAAAGACCACACTTGGCACACAGAGCCCCAGTGACCCACTCCACATCCTACTGAAGTTTGGAGGGGGACAGAACATGGATGATGGGTCTTGCAGTACCTTCCCTCACTTTCCAAGACTGCTACAAACCTAATCCTATGATTGATCAACACCAAACTTGCCACACAGAGCCCTCATGACCCACTCTACATCCTGGTGCAGTTTGGAGGAGGGTGCACCATGGATGATGGGACTTGAAGTACCTCTACTCACTTCCCAAGTCTGCTGCGACCCTCCTCCAATTACTGATTGAGACCAAACTTGGCACACATAACCCCCATGACTGCCTTCACGTCCTGGGGAGGTTTGGGGGAGGACTGACAATGGATGATGGGATTTGTAGTATTTTCACACCCCTCTGTTCCCACATACAACTGTGGCCCCCAACAAACACCGAGAAAGTCCACACTTGGCACACAGAGCCCCAGTGACCCACTCTACAATCTACTGAAGTTTGGAGGGGGACAGAACATGGATGATGGGACTTGCAGTACCTTCCCTCACTTTCCAATCCTGCTACAAACCTAATCCAATGACTGATCAACACCAAATCTGGCACACAGAGCCCTCATGACCCACTCTACAGCCTGGTGCACTTCTCAAATGACCCGGGCACCGCCGGGTCCCCAAGCTAGTATAAATATAAAATAAACAGAATCTACAAAGGTGTCTAAAGAGAAAGCAGCAAAGCCTTTCCCTGCAATAAACCCTTCCCCCGCAATAAAGATAGCACGTGTCCACCACAAAAGGGGAGCCTCCATGACTCTCCACACCTTCCTTTCCATGCCCTGCCTCTTGCTGTTTGACATTATTTACCACATTTTTTTTCTTTTTGCCATTTTCCCCTGGCAGGGATCGAACCCACGGTGCTTCTGCTTAAGGCCTGTGCGCTCTCCCTGAGCCACGCTACACCTGTAGTAAAACCTTATCAGAACTTACGCTTCAGTGGGAAGCCAGTTCTTCCTTTTCCTGTAGTGGGCTCAGTCTAGCCCCGATTCTCCCAAAACTTGAAGACATTCCTTCTTTCATCCATCCATTTAGAGTCCCCTAAGATTGCTGCACTGGGGAGTCTGGCTTGCTAAAGTACTTTGGGAAACTACATCTCTCATGTATATAAAATTGCCTCAAAGGCATCACATGTCTTCTGTTGTCTCATTATTTTGTGCTCCTGAGACCCCATTCCCTTTCCTTTGGTGAGAAACTGTGTTCTTGCTCCCAAAGAAAGGGGGGTCAGTCTAGATGTCCCTTGATGGGGTCTGCTCTGTATATGATTTCTGTTCTCTCCCAAATTAACACAGTTTGTGCTACACAAAGTTCCTGGAGTAGAAAAACTGCTTTCAAAGTAAAGACCACACAAAGAAACAGGAAAAACACTTTCAAAATTCAAACCAGGAAATTTGATACTTTTCCCTTTATTATTTTAAAAAAAACTTTTAAAAAATTGAAAAAAATTCCTTGGCAGGGGATCAAACCCACAATGCTTCTGCTTATGAGGCCAGCATGCTCTCCCTGAGCCACACTAGCCCTGTAGTAAAACCTTGTCAGAACTAGTTTTTAAGGCTAGGTCAGTCTATAAAAACTTTTTATAAAAATTTTGAAAATTTGCCAAAAATCCATGGATATGTCAAAAGATATGAAATTTGGTGAGCTAGCAGTGATCCATGTGTTCTACCACTGTAGCAAGTTTCATCACGGTTGGTCTAAAAATGAGGGAGGGGCAATCCCCTGAATTTTCCCCAGTACCAGTGCTGTTTCTTTCCTACTGTGCAGGCATGTCTGTGTCAGGCCCCAAGCTCCACAAGCCTCAGTTTCCCATGAACAATACTGTAGCCATGTTGGCTTTAAGATTCCTTCCAGGCCTGCTTGCCTTTCTCATGAGAACCTGGTACCAAGCAAGCAGGGTGAAGCGGTCAAGGTTACAAAAGCTATCCCGGGCGATAAGCGGAGAGGCCCGGGACTGAGAAGAGCCTAACTCCTCTTTGCAGCTGGAGACACTAATTGGGTTTACATTCTTGAGGAGCTGAGGTAGTTAAAACAACAGCTACCATCCATCATGCCCACTTTGACACTTGATGCAACTTGCGTGGCTGAGATCAAAGGGTCAGAAGAGTATAACCGTTTAGAGTTGGCTCTGTGTCTCATCTCGTGCCAACAGCGCATCCAGGACTATGGATCTCTGAAAGGGGCCACTGGGCCTAACTAAAGACATTGCCTGCCAGTTTCCTGGCTGTATTGGATCTGGCCCGCTTGGGCAAAGCCTTGCTTCCTTGCTACATTCCTGCTTGTCCCTGAAAAGACTTTCCTTGCTTTTGAATCCAGCTTTGTTCCTGATTGCCTCCGGCTGAATCCTGATTGATTCGGGACTATTTACTCACTGCTTGATTCCTGAGAATTGCTGCTATTAAAAGCACTATAAGATTGCTTTCAACATCTTTCTTTTACCTTTATTCTAAATAAACCAGTTGTACCTTCGCTGACTGTGTGGTTTATCAAGGGAGCTCTTGTCCCAGGGCCTAGAGGGCGACAGTCTGCCATTAACAAAGCAATTCCGAAATTTCTGAAATTTTTGACTTTTTTTCCAGAAAATTTCGGAAATCATTTCAAAATCGAAGTGCCAGCACTCCCTATAACCGAAATGAGTTTTGAACCTTTTTAAAAAATCAAACAGGCCTCCTGTTTAGATTAAAAAACAACACACCCTCAATTGCTGTTAATTGCAGGCTGGTCTTAAGAGGCCTTGTAGGGTAGATGTAGGTTTGCAGGTGCATTATTATATACTGTAAAATATCTGTTTTTCAGGATTTTTCTCCAGAATGCATTTGAATTGTAGGGTTAATGTTCACTTCAAGGTGTGGCTACTAGGTCATATTTACATCATTACAGATTGCATAATTATTACGGATTATCTAAAGAGGATAGAAGTTGATCTTCCCTAGTGTCGTTGAATTGAATGACTTGTACATTGAACCCATTTAAAGTAGTTTTAACCAACTTTATTTTGTTTTTTCAGTATGTCTACCATTATCTACTTTCCTTTTGCTTCCCTGCTGGCTGTTGTTAACTGCTGTCAACCTGACCAAGTTATTCTGACTTTATGAATGAGATGCCTCCAAGTTACCCTGAAATAAATAGCCCTACTCGGGGTTTACAGACTGGAGGCTGTGCCTTCCCTGATTGAGTCTATCCACATGGAATGAGGTCTCCCTCTTTTCCCACTGCCTTTTTTTCACTAAGCATAGTGTGTTCCCTCACTACTTCGCAGTTTGCTTATTGCGGACTCGCTGTTTCGTGGATTTCAAAAAATATTAATTTAAAATATATATCATGGTATTTTCGCTGTTTGTTTTGCCGCCGCCGCTCTCCAAGGTGCTTTCCCTCCTCAGTCCTCCCTCCCTTCCTCCAGCCTTGAAGGGCCTTTCCTTCCTTCCTTTCCTTCACTTTATTTTAAGTTTATAAAGACTTAAAATAGTATATAATTACTAAAATAATGTATAAATATTAAAATAAATAGAGCATCACTACATCGAGGTTTTTCACTTATTGCAGGAGGTACTGGAACGTAACTCCAGCAATAGTGAGGGAACACTGTATTTTCTAGTACATCATGTCTTTTCAAAACGCATTCTAATATGGGAGCTTTAATCTGGATCTAAATTGCCATAAAATCCAGTATTTGATTCAAAATTATCTGCTTTGAACTGGATTATACGAGTCTACACCATGCCATGTAAACCAGTTCAAAGCAGATAATCTGGCATCAGATACTTGATTATATGGCAGTGTAGATCCATCTTTAGATTAGTCATCTTGACTAAGAGCATAGGTTTGATTTGCTTTAGGACCCATTTATTGTCTTTTTAGGAGTCCACAGTATTTATTGGTATTAGTGGTATTAAAAACTTTATTACGGTCACAGACCAGCACAAAGCGGGCACAAGCGCCCTAAGAGGAGAAGTAAATACTAATACTAGTGGTATTAGTATTTACACCCTGCTTTTTTTCTGCCAAAGGAGACTCAAAATAACCCACAATAAAAAACCATAACAATGTGTGAAATAAAACCTAACATATGCAAACATTACAATAGAATTAAACACTGGAATCCACAGAACTCTTCTCAAGCACCACATTTCAAATAAGTTGATTTTCTTTTAGTTTTCTTCACTGCCTGATTTTCACAGTCATACATAGAAATGGGAACTACGATGGCATGGACAATCCTAGCATTAATATTCAATTATACATCTTTATCCTTCACGATCGTGTCTAGTTCCTTCATAGCTGCCCTTCCAAGTCCTAGCCTTTTTCAATGTCATTAATAACCTAATCAAAGCATGGAAAATCTGGGATTATTTCAATGTTTTCATTTTTTACTTTAAAATCATACAAACCACTTGTGGCTATTATTTTTGTTTTCTTCTTGCCCAGCTATCAACCTGCCTTTGCGCTCCATTATCAAATTCATGTTTGCAATATGATCCATAGTGCCACTTACTTTCTTGAACCCAGCTTGGGCATCTGGAGTTTCTCATTTCATATATGATAAAAATCTTTCTTGTAGGATTTAGAGGATCACTTTACTTGCATCAGAGATTAATGCAATAATCCTGTGGTTATTGCAATTCCTGATCTCCCCAAAAAAGGAATGTATATTGTGCATTTCCATTCTGTAGGCCACCATTTTATTTCCCACATTTGTAACAGTTTGGCTAATTTGTTAAGTTTAGTATGTGAGGGAAAGCAAACTAGGAACCTTAGGGTGTGTTTCCCTATCTATCTATCTATCCATACATACATACATACATACATACATACATACATACAGTATTTTTAGGAGATGAAAAGTTAGATTTGGCAAAATGTATGTATTTGTATAATAATGAATTTAATAGATGACATAGTGCATTTGTTTTTTTTAAAAACAAAAAAAGAACCAACAAATGCACTATGTCATCTATTAAATTCATTATTATACAAATACATACATTTTGCCAAATCTAACTTTTAATCTCCTAAAAATACTGTATGTATGTATGGATGTATTTGTTTTTAAATTCCAAAATAATTTTTAAAAAGCAAAAATGTAAAATGTGGCCAATGACTAAAGCCTTTGGAGTCTTTGGAGTCAGATTTACTCCCAAATGTTTTTTAACATTTGCATTGCAATTGTTTTAAAACTGGTTTTAAATTCTTCCATTGTTTAATGTTTTAGGTACTGTTCCATTATCTGTGCGGAGGCCACAAGTTAGAGAAGGATAGTCCATTTTATGGGAGTGGAGAGTGGGTTAAAGGAATACATTTCCCTGTTTTCCTGTTATTCTCCCTCTCCTCGCCCATGTCCCCATTGTGTAAACAACCCGCATTTATGATATGGAAAGTGGGAAGGGAGAATAACCAGAAAAATTGGGAAAATTGTTTTCCTCCTTCAACTCCTGCCCCCCATAAAATGGACTATCATTCTCTCTAGCACCCCGTAGTGGCATCCACACAGATAATGGAACAGTACCATATTATACCTTAAGATACTTTGAATGTTCTAAATTGTTTAATTCTTGGATTTGGAGAATGGGTTCAAATTACAGGAAATGATTCCATCTGAACATTAGGAACAACTTCCTGACATAACAGCTGTTCAGCAGTGGAACTCTCTGCCTCAGAGTGTGGTAGAAGCTCCTTCATTGGAAGCTTTTAAACAGAGGCTGGATGGCCATCTGTTGGGGATGCTTTGGCTGTGCTTTTACTACAAGACATGGGGTTGGACTGGATGGCCCAAGTGGTGTCTTACAACTCTTTTATTCTGCGATTCTATTATTCTATGAATCTGCTTAAATCAGTTTCACTAGAGATCTGACACTGAAGTAAAAGCTATATTTTAATAAATAATAGTAAATAAAAATATTTAAAATAAATCAGTGTATAATAAACATAAATTAGACAAATGAAAAACATTTACATGTTAGATGTCCAAATTTGGTATTAACTGCAAATTCATTAAAGATGCCCTCTATTCCATCTTTCAAATCACTGTGGTATCCCACTTGTTAATAAAAAGGATATATTGGTAAGTATAGTTTGGGTTTCATCTGTCAACCTGTTATAAAGCCACCTAATGGTATCATTTCCTAACTCACATTTTACTACCATGTTAGCAAGAATTCATGGGGGACTTTGTTAAATGTCTTGCTGAAATCAGGATTTGCTACGTCAACATACTATTTTCATTCTGCAGAACCTAGCAAATCATTACTTATCTTGAATCTCGCAAATAGGAGAAACTCATCATCAAAACAAGTTGATTCAAAATAAGAATTGCTCTATTAATCCACGTTTTCCAGACAAAAAGTCATCTTTCAATGTTTAAATCTGGATTACCCTATAAAGTTGATTTTGCATGAGAAAATGGATCAAGGCACAGATGGCATGACATTATATGGCAAAGCTCCTTAAGTACTAAAACTGTGGTGAAAGTAAAACTGAATAAGGGACTATGAGATAAAGACAGGTTTGACATGATGCCCAGAAAGAGGTATCAGGTGAGAAGATGTGCAGATAAAATACCTCAAAGTGCAGCGGCATAACTATAAGTTATAACATGTTGATAAACATGATACAAGGCAAGGTTTGGAAAACCAAATCATTGGGGAGAATTTGCATCCTTCTATTAAAAATTCTATTGTTTTGAAAAGCCCCAAATTAATGCCATAAAATAGTATTAAATCTTTGAAAATATTTGCAAGATATATATAAAGGGATCCCTCATCAAACAATATTCATGTTGAATGTATTTATTTTTCCCATACAGTAGATTTTAAAACAGCCCATCCATCCAGATCCAACAATGTCTCCACACAAAACACACACACACAATAATATGAGAAATGTCTTTAGGAATTAAAGAGACAAAATTGCCAGTTGGCAAATATGCTACTAGCATCAGTTCTAGGCCAGTGAATGAAAAGACAAGTGCCATTCAGAACATTGTCCTAGATGACCCAACCTGGCCTTTATCACAGACACCTGTTTGAATGAAGCAGGGCAGTAATCCCTCTTAGGACCTCATCACCTTGATATCCTGAAGCCGGGGAATAGTGGGGGCATTTGCTGGTCAGTGGGACAAATCCAGCAGGTAGCGTGGAAACCACTGCCACATACCCCGCATCATCTGCATCGTCCCTTTCCCCATCTTATAGGGGGAAGCGTCGCTGCCCAGATTCCCTCTGTGCTTTTCCAGTTGTACTTTTTGGGAAGCCTCCCGTGTTCTCAGGGCTTTGTCATAGGACACTTTCAACATGGAACTAGGATGGAGCCCTGCCAAAAGAAGGCCTGCGTCATGTGATGGGCTCCATTTGGCTCTATCCTGGCACAATGTAGAAAAGTCCTACAACAGAGCCCAAACCTCATGTGATGAGGTCATTAGTTTCAGCCACTAGATTTCAGAAGCCATTGAGAATATTGGGAAGGGGAGGTGGAATTACAGTGGTTAATCATGATGCCATCCCTCCGACCAGATACCCAGCCCCATAGACTGCAGGGTTTGAATGTATGTATTTAAAGTTGTTTGGCTAGAACATATTATTAATTCTGTTGGTATCCTGTCTATCCCTCAAAACACTTTCATTTACCGAGCTAGCCAACATGGTCTTGGAGTTTGAGTTCCCTTGACTTGGTGTTTTGGTGGACTTATGGAGTTGCTCTTAGGAAGTTTCCTGTTGGATCGACATGTGATTCTGTGATTCTGTTATGGAGTTGGTTGATCTCTGGAATGAAGACATTATTAGGATGCTGGATGCAATGTACTGAATGTACTCTGTCATCATTGCCAGAGTACTTGCTTGACCATTCACCGCTGTCAAACTATTCATCGTCTTTCAAAGCCTGATTCCACCTCTGTTTGTGACCCTTCTTCCTTCTCATGGCTGTTGATGCCCTCTCACCATCATCCCCTTCTGAAGTTTTGTGGCTGCTTGGCTCACTAGCTTATCCATTTTCTCCACTAACTTTTCCAATAATAATAATCATCATCATCATCATCATTATTTATACCCTGCCACCACCTCTCCAAAGGGGACTCGGGGTGGCTAGCATGGCATTAAGATTCACCAGATAAATATTGTTCTTTGCCATGTGTATGAACCTCCATTATTTATTGATTTACCTTATTTAATTAGAACCACTAATAATCAAATCATGCTTTCCCTTCTTAATTTTTGGCCTGTTTAGGGGCAGCCTGATTTCTATTTCCTTCTCACTGGAAACAGTAATGGAACTTTAGAGGCTGGATTTTGGGTATATTCATTATTGAGATGCTTTGGAATGTTTACAATGTCCTATAAACTGCTACCAGTGATTTCCATGAAATACAGCCAGCCCACCACATTTGTGGCAGTTTGGACTTAAGATACCCATGAAAATTGAAAAAAGTAAATATTTCTACTCCCCTTCCAATGCTTAACTGGAAATAATTTTCACTATATTTAAGAAAGACAAAAGTAAGGAAATATATGATATGTGTTTATGATTTATTAAACTTTTTTTTGTTTTAATTACATTTTCCAGACCAGTCTATACATGTCATCTGTGATTTTCCTTAGGAGGATCTAAAACTCCCCAAAATGCCAATTCTATTACTGATGGCAAACTCATGAATAATCAAATTTGTGAAAGTTAAACTTGTGAAAGTTGACGTTTGTCTGGGTTCTACATTCTTATTACTGATCTGTGATCCTACTACCTGCCCTACAGCCATAGAGAAGGCGATTGTGTTTCCTCTTTTACCTTCTGAAGAAGATGAGATACCAGATGGAACTATTGGCAGGGTTGGCTCCAATGATAAAATCCTGTGTTCTGGTTCCATTGCTACCCTTATGATATCTCTTCCATTTATACATCCAGCCATCTGCATGCTGTTCCAGACATATGCTACTAACAAAACATGCTGCCCTTTTTATTTCATAAGTTAGCCTAGAACAATGCCAGTAAGCCACTGCTGCCAAACAGAATCACAACAGAGATGCTGGATAAGTAAACTGGAAGCAGTGGGAAGCCCTACTGTACTGGATGAATGATCTGGCCCTCAAATTTTAGACGAAGGGCTCATGTGCACAAGTCAATTAAGCCTACTTGGGGATGAATGGACTCCTTGGCATCCACATGACACATAGGGTCTGTTCATCTTAATGCAGCCTGTCCCATGTTTAAAAAGTAGAGGGATGCTCTGGAGTGCACCTGTATTTTGGAGCAGTGTAAACAGTTGGGCCTTTCCTATTCAGAAGCTTCTGTGGCTGTTCACACAGCTATCCCACTTTCCCTGGGCTCAGGCAGCACAAGGACAGAGGATGTCACTTACCTTCCCCAATGGTTCTGGATGCTGCAGTAACCACTAGACATGGAATTGCTGTTGGTAATCACCTGGCACCTAGAGTGATGCTGGCCAGAGCAACAAAGCAATCAGGGAAGGGATGAGGGAAAGGAGAAAGTGATTAATCCTTTTACTCCTCTCTTGCATAGCTTTGTTGCTTCAGCTAGAGTCACTATGAGCATCAAGAGACCACCACCAGTTTTGTGTTCAGTAGTTGCTGTGAAGGCAAGATCAATAGGAAAATGGTACGAGTGGAAATCTGGCAGCACTGAATCAGTTCTGATGCTGCTGGGCCTTGAAGTCACAGAGCCATGTGAACTTTGGCAGTGCTGATCTGGAATACGTCACTCTGGATCAGCACTGCTGTTTCTGGCACATGTATATGGCCACTAAGCATGCATCTACATTGTAGAATTAATGAAGTTTGATACCACTTTAACTGGCATGGCTCACTGCTATGGAATCATGGATCTGGCAGTGTGGTGAGGCACTAGCATTCTTTGGCAGAGAAAACTACAAATCCCATGATTCCATAGCATTGAGCCATGACACTTACAGTAGTATCAGACTGCATTGATTTTACAATGTAGATGCACCCTAAAATTCCTCATTGTTCTCAAAATCACAATCTAAGGAACATCACTCCAGTTGTTCAAAAAGTTAATGTTTTATAAGTATTTACAATTTACTGCTCAAGCAATTCCCTCAATGATTTGTAACATTAAAATATTACCTTGACAAAAGGATAACACACATAGTAACAGCAAATAGCAGAATCATGCAGACCAAAGACATATCAAAATTCTCAGTTCTGTGTTCTCAATAGACAACTGAAACATACAGAATTTTTATACAGCTTTGAAAAGTCAGTAAAGAGGTTGCTATACAAGGCATTTTCAGAAAAAAAATATTCCCAGTATTGTGGGATGTTAACAATGTCATTGAGGCAAGATTGAGTGATGTGATCCTGTAGTACAGACAAACTTATACATATGACATTGGTATATCAAACTAAGTACTAATACAAAAAATATTCACATTTCCAAATAAAAAGCAAATCCGGTGTGATTTCTGCTGGGGACCACTGAAATGCTTGGCATTGGAGTTTTCAATTCTGTAAGCATTAACTTCCTTGCCAAAAGTTCTAAAAATTATTGATATGCCACAAAACTACTTTGCTTTGTCTTCATTTAAAATGCAAATATATTCTCATAAAATTCAAGAACTCCATAAAGAACTTTTGTAAATATTTGAAAAGATGCTCTGTTCCAAGTACTGAATGATTCAAATGTACTTTAATGTATAATGCCAGTAATATAGGCCGGGGCTGCACCCATAGGCCTATGGGTGAAGTCGTCCCGTCCCGTCCCCCCAATAATGGGCTGAAAGGAAATGGATCTTTCGGCACCGATTTTTTTTATATAAAAAAAACAACGAATGTCTAACCTCCCAATTTTGGGTGGCTCAGATGAAATAGATTGGGGGCTCACACGGAAAGCCAGGAAATGGAACAGATGAAAGGAAGCCCTGAATGCACATGACTAGCGACCACCAACGAATACCAGGTGCCGTAAGCTATCTTTCATAGGAAGGAATTGGCAAAGCATTCTTTACCTAAGAAAACCCTATAAAATTCACGGAATCACAATAGTTCAACAGGCGACTTAAAGGCACGTATACAAAAATAATTGCACGACAAATTGCAGATAGCACATATAACAGACACATGATTTCAGGGTATCTCTGACTTCTTTATAGATTTAAACTTTGTCTACATAATCTGGAAACTGTAACATAACAAAGAAGATGGAATGGGGTTATGGAAAATTCTGAATAATCTTAATAAGCTACAGTTATCAAGATTATTTCAGAGATTAATAAGTATTTTAATTAAACTAACACCAAACTTGTTAAAAGGTCTAGAGCAGAGGTCTCTAAATTCTGCGTCATGACACCTTAATCAGTGTTTCAGCGGCAAACAAAACAAGTTCATGTGAGCTAAGCAATAAATCATATATATTTTAATATATAAATGAAAGCTTTTCATGTGATATAATGTGTCCCCATACATTTCATGATTACAATTCATGTATGAGGTGTATCTCTTATAAAGATTTGGTTTATCATCTGGTTTGCTAGTAAAACTGAATAACTGTGTCGTGAAATGATGCATGTCTAAAAAGTGTGTCACCAACATAAAATGATTGGAAAGTTCTAGTTTAGAGTGTTTCTGTTATTTCATCCATGTCCCAAGAAGGAAATGTATCCTCTGTTTTGTCTTCTTCCTCATGCAAGTGATTCAGTTCATGAAAGAGGGAAAATGGCATTGTTGTTGTTGTCTTTTGTCTATCTCAGACTTCCTCTATAACAGTGGTTCCCAATGCTTTTTTGGACCAGGGACCATTTTGCCCAGAGACCACTTGACCAGGGACCATTTTTACCAGGGAACACTCTCCAACATTACTACCAATAATAGGGTTACAAATAAATTTTGGTCAATTTTAGATTCAATTTGGGATGCAGATTCAGAAAATTGCATTGGATAGACCACATCAGCTCTAATTTCTGATACAGAACATATGCCATGGTCAGCGGCAGGGAAGGAGTACCAGGTGGCACAAAGGAAGCAGAAATATAAAATAAAATAAAGAGAAAGGAGGCTCGTGGACCTGATTTTCGTCTTTACGGCCCACTAATGGTCCGCGGCCCATAGGTTAAGAACCACTGCTCTGCAACATTTAAACAAGCAACATGAAGACCTGCAACCTTTTGGATAGCCTAATTAAGGTATTTCTAGTGTCCATGATGGAGTTTGGATTTTCTGTAATAGTTAAAATGCCACCTCCCACTCACCCCCGCATTTTTATTTTGATTTAGAAACATTGTTGAAAACTCTTGAAGTAATAATATATATAGGCTTAATCCTCAGCTTTGAGACAAAACGTGACTGTGTTTTTTCCCCACTAGTTATATCAACTTGGCAAAATGTTGAATTTATGGGTAGAAAAACCGTCTTGAAAATCATGCTTTCAGAGAGAATGCTCCTAGTGCAACAGTCAAAAGGCATTATGCAGTTATTCCATCATTCCCTACTTATTGCATGTGTAGCAGCAAATTAGGAGTCCCAGAACTCCGGATTGGCAAACACTTTCTTACCAAAGGCGACGTGGACGCGCGGGCACAGGAACGAGAGAACGGACAATTGACTGTTTTCAAAGTGAAGTCAAGTTTATTGAAATTGGACACCAGCTGGTGGGGTTCACCCACAGAACAAGCTGCTCGGGGCAAATCCTGAAATACATTCTAAGAGCAGTCATTATATACCCCTCATGGCGGCAGAGATCTTGGCCCGCCCTTCTTTATGACCCCCCATTGGCCAGTGTCACAGAACACATTTCATTATCCAATTAAACACAATACTTTCATTAGCATCACATCATTATCAGCTTTCATTCGTTTAGCATTATGGCGCAGCAAGAAATTCATTTTCCCATAGAACAGTATCAGTGGCTCTGGTCAGCCTGTACCCAAATAGCAACATTTGCTAGCTGCCTCTTCCTTGCCAGCAAAGGAGGGGGCAGACCCTTCTGCGCCTGCGTAGTTCTTGACCTATTAGCATTGAGATAAACAAACCCATGCCTTGAACTGCTCTGGCCAATCAAGGCTTTTGTTATCATTGAAGACACATGATGTACTTTGGCAAATCATTGCATACACTTGGCGTACCAATCAGGGCACAGCATTTACGGCTTGCATGCCAGCGTGGTTTCTGGCACAGAAAGCCAGCTACTCTATAACTCTTGCTTGTGCATCACTCTCCACTGACTGTACTCCTGCTCAAAGTACCAACTCTGCTATACATGGAGAAAATAATGGGGGAAAACCCAGCAAATTTACAAATAAATGAAGCAGACATTTGGAGTCTTTCTCTAATTTGGAAACTGAAGGAGAAAAATCTGCAATAAAACCCTCACCTGAAATCAGTCTAAGAATATTAACGAGATCTTCTAAATTGAAATAGTACTATGCAGTTCATCTAATTTCTCATGTTCTTGGTTTGGTACAAAATTTCATTAGTATTGGAGCAACATAACATTTTACCCAATTGCTGGAGAAGTTGTAGAATTGTGGTAGATCTGATTAGGATATAATAGAAATAAACTCTGTATCTGGAATATATTTGATGTATGGAGGTTTAAAAAGCTGCTTATGGCCTCTGTTTCTCCTCACTCACTACAACATTTTGTAAAGAGGAGCAAGGGAAATAGAAAATACGTTGGTGTGAGTGGATACAAATTTAATTGAGATAAATTTTTTCATTTAAAGCAGGAGACATTAAATCATAAACAATAATACTCAAGGAAATGTTTCCTCTCTGCCATCCAGTCTTCTAACATATGCAAATGAGACACATACTTACAAGATTATTAAAATTGTATGTTCCACTTAAGAGCTAAAATGAAATGTAAAACCTTGATTTAAACTGGGCAAATCAAAAGAAGACTAATTATTCTAAACCAAGACCTGAACCTACGCAAATAGCTATCGTAACAAACATGGAAACGGAAAATATCACGAGAGATACAGTACTCGCAGAGTTTGGAATTGACTCTTTTGCCCACCAACTTTTTTATTTCCTAAAAAAAACAGCTGGGGGCAGATAAATCATTATTCAGATTTCTCACCATTAGCTCTGGTGCTTGGTTTTTTCAACAAAAATGTCTGGAAAATGGGATAGACCAGGCCTGTCCAACAGGCGGCCCGGGGGCCATACACAGCCCCCTAGCCCCTTGGCTACGGCCCCTTACCCTCCTGCAATAAATAATATATTTTTAAAAATATTTTAAAAATATTTTTTCAATTAAAAATATTATTTTTATTATTATTTTTGGTCCCGCCCCTTGGCTTTCTATTGGCCGCCTCCTCTTCTCCTGAGGGAGGGGGCCAATGGGAGGGAGTGACGTCTCTCGGGCCCCGCCCCCTTGGCAGCAAACAGGAAGAGCGACCCGGCCGCATGGCTTTCCCCCTCGGCAGCGCCGCTTCCTCCTCCTCAGGATTGCTGCTGCTCCGTCTGGGAGGCGCTCAGGCCCTCAGCGCCAGGGAAGCAAAAGGGGTTTGGGAGGGAGGGAGTGTGTCTGAGAGCGTGAGTGAGTGAGTGACAGAGAGAGAGGGGGGGGACCTGCCCTGGGCACACCTCTCCCCAGCGCAAAGGGAAGATCTCTCTGGCTCTCTCAGACACACACACACACACACAAGCCCCTTCCTTTCTGACCCCTTCATTTGCGTTTCATTTACTGTCTCTTTAATGAGAAGGAGAGAACTGGCCAGCCATAGGAGAGGGGAGGAGGAGAAAACTTGCACTGAATGGAATCAGCCAGGGGTAAACTGGCAGAATGAAAGCACACAGACCTTTCAACTGCAAGGCCATTCAATGCTGATCAATGTGGCCAGTACAGTCATATATTCCAGTTCAAAGCAGAGATTGTGGGATTATCTGCCTTGATATTCTGTATATTAATGCCCCTCATGTGTTCCATCCATCCCTCCCTCCCTCTCCCCTTATTTAAATAATATATGTAATTGTATATTAATGCCCCTCATGTGTTCCATCCATCCCTCCCTCTCCCCTTATTTAAATAATATAATATGTAATTGTATATTAATGCCCCTCATGTGTTCCATCCATCCCTCCCTCTCCCCTTATTTAAATAATATATGTAATTGTATATTAATTCCCCGTCATGTGTTCCATCCATCCCTCCCTCTCCCCTTATGTAAATAATATAGATAGATAGATAGATGTAATGTTTGTTTGTGGGATTAACATAACTCAAAAACCACTGACACCAAATTTGGACACAATACACCTATCAGGCCAACAAGTGACCATCACTCATAAAAACACTGCAAAACACAGCAAGAGACTTTAAAAAGCCAAGAAATAAAAAATGCATTACAACTCATGCGCAAAACCACATATATACGTAAACACACATATGTACACAAATATATATACACACACAAAACACATATACACAGACTGAGCCACAGCAACGCATGGCAGAGGACGACATATACATACATACATATATATATAAGGGGTGGATATCTCCGGTCGTTATCCTTAGAAAACTGTTATTTTGTATTAAAATCAGTTTAGACCCTAATTTGACCCATGGCCAGCAACCCGGAAGTGATCTTTCTAAATTGAAACCGGGTCACCCATTTCCATAAAGGGTGCGTTATTATGTTGTTTGTATTTCCACCCTTTCTTATCTTTCGTTGGTTCTCAGCTGGAAAGGGGAACCCTGCCCTGCACTTCCTCTTGCCAGCTCACAACCAACGTGGGAGTGTGGTTCACAGCTGACAAGGGAGTGTGGGGCCTCGCCACCTGAGAACCAATGTTTATTTATTATTTATTTATTTCATTCGGCTTCTATGCCGCCACTCCCGGCGGGCTCGGGGCGGCTCACAACACTAAAAAAGATCACAGAATAAAAACAACAATACAAAATAAAACAGAGCATAAAACATCATTAAAATGTCACAATATACAGCAATTAAAAACGACCTGGGGAGCGCTCCCTCCACTCTCCCCTGGCCAGCTCACAACCAAGGCGGGTTAAAGATAACCCACGTTGGTTCTCAGGTGGCGAGGGAGCATGGAAGCCATACCTCTTCAGCAGCTGAGAATCAACCATTTTTTATGGATCAACCGCCCTAATACACACACACACACACACACACACGTGTGTGTGCACAAAACACTATCATTTTCATGCATCCCCTTTTATTTAAGTCAGAATATTTGTGTAAAGTATCAGAATGTGAATCTTGGGTGAGAAGTGAACATAAATGTTTGATTTATCTCCAGTGGAAAGGAAACTAATTTGTCCTCCATTGTGAGAATGAAAATGATAGTGATTACACCTTGAACAAGTTGAGACAGGAAAGAATTTTAAAAAGTATCACAAAGGTCAGGAAGGAAGATAAGCATGTAACAGAGAATGTAAAATATTATAAACTTCTAAACAATATCACAGAGATTTATATTTGCAAGGAAGAACAAAAAAAGTACTTAAAATTATTAGAATAGATTCCAATCAGATAAACTGAACATGTACCTAAATATGAATGAGCATGTGAAAACCATGACGTTGTAGTGAAGCAATGAAAAAGATTAAAGACGGAAAAGCTCCATGACCAGATGGACTATCTGTGGTATATTGCATGAAATTTGATGATGAGTTGTTTCAAGCATTAAGATTGTGTAATGGGTTGTTAGAAAATAGTGGATATCAGTCTTATTAGATATCTGTATTATAAGGATTCATAAAGATACAGATGAAAATATTAGAAGATATTAACTATTGTTTTGGCAAGCAGATCGAGATCATCCATGATAATCAAGCTGGACCCCCCCCAAAGAAAAACCACAAGGGAGCAATGTAACAGTTGTTCTGAATGTCATTGAAATACCGCAATGACAAAAAGGTTGTTCTAATTTTATAGATTGAGGGGGAAAGGACATTTCTTTGAATTACTTGTTTCAGATTTTGGTAAAAACATTAATCAGACTATAGAGTTCAAAAAGGCCAAATTTTGGTAAATGGAAACACATCATCATCTATTGATATACAAAAAGGAACTAGACATGGTTATTCCCTCCCTCTTTATCTATCTCAGATTTTACTGAGGGACATCAGACAAGATGGCAGAATGGGTAAAGAAACTTAATAACAGTTTAAGTTGAGGGCTTACATAAATTAGCTTATGATACGAGGGCGGGTCAATAAGTCCGTGACTTTTTGAATTTCCCGCCTCATAACTGAAAGAGCAACACTGCTCCTGTCAGCAGACATCTGTCAGTTGACTCCTGACAAAATTTGAACAAGCTGCGTCATTTAGTTTGTGTTTGACAGCCATTGATAGCAGACTACCGCGTGATTTGAGAAAATGGAAAGTGAATTTCGTGTGCTCATTAAGCATTATTTTTTGTTGAAAAAAAACCCATCACTCAAACCAAGGCTAAGCTTGATAAATACTATGGGGACTCTGCACCATCAATTTCAATGGTAAAAAAGTGGTTTACTGAATTTTGTTGTGGCCGTACAGGCACGGAAGATGCCGAACGTTCTGGACGCCCAGTTGAGGTCTCTGCACCTGAAACAATTGAAAAAATTCACCATATGGTGTTGGCCAATCAGAGATTGAAAGTGTGAGAGATTGTGGAAGGCATAGGCATCTCACATGGCTCATTGGTTGCAATTTTAAATGATCACCTGGGTATGAGAAAGCTTTCCACAAGATGGGTGCCGCGTTTGCTCATATTCGACCACAAATGCAATCGTGTGACAATTTTGCAGAAGTGTTTGCCATTGTTCAACCGCAATATGGACTAGTTTTTGCACGGTTTTGTAACAGTGGACGAAACCTGGATCCACCACAACAGACCAGACCAAACAGCAGCCAAAACAGTGGGTTTCTCGGGGTGAATCGGCGCCAAAGAAGGTCAAGGTTGGTTTGTTAGCCAATAAAGTCATGGCGACCTATTTTTGGGATGCACACAGTATAATCCACATTGACTACCTTCAAAAGGGTAAAAAAAATCAATGGTGAATATTATGCCAACTTATTGAGTCAATTTAATGAGGATTGGGGGGGGGGGACGGACGGACGACCACATTTGGCCAAGAAAAAAGTTTTTTTTGCACCAGGATAATGCAAGGGTGCACACAACAATCCATGAATTGGGATACAAATTGCTCCCTCATCCGCCCTATTCTCCGGATTTAGCCCCAAGTGACTATTTCTTGTTTCCAAACCTGAAGAAATGGCTCGGCAGAAAGAGATTTGACTGCAACAATGAAATCATCTCACAAATACCTATTTTGATGACCTCAACAAATCTTATTTTTTTGGAAGGGATAAAAAAATGAAGAAACATTGGACAAAGTATATAGAGCTCAAAGGAGACTACGTTGAAAAAGAAAATGATTTTTTATCCAAAAGCCGGTGTTTCATTCAAAAAGTCACAGACTTATTGACCCACCTTCGTAATTATACCAAATCTATTGGACTCAATGAAGTCTGTTTTGGGGGAAATGGTGTTTGGGACAAGTTCTGGAATTAAAATTAACTGTGATAAAACAAACTGCTGACTAACAGTATGACTCCAGAAAATAAGTTAACTTTTTTCCAATTTTAAAACAAGAGTAAAAAGGAATTAAATACTGTATAGTTCATGTTATCGTTTTAGAATTGTCCTTTTGTCTAGTTTCAGCTATATATTTCTTATTATTTCTTCTTTTGTTCTTCCTTCAATATATATTACTTTGTTAGATTGCTTGTGTTTTAAATAAATAAATAATAAATAAACAAACAAAAATACTCATATATTTACATCTCTGGACGAGGAGCCAGCAATGTATGACCAAAAAAAAAAAAGCATCACTGAAATTGCAATTTAACCATAGAAGACAACAAGTTCAGGTCTAGGCTACAGTTTGTTGATAGGTGGTTAAAATATGATTCTTCCTCTACATGTGAATTGAAGCAAAACTGAAAGAAAATGAAATTTGGAATAAATACAGGCTCTATTGTCTATGGAAGAGAGAAAATAGCATTCAACATTACTGGACAAGAAAAAATTCGAAAAAAGTGGCAGCAGATCCAATGAAAGCCATGCAAAATGATGACTATTTGGCATTAGGAAAGGAGCCGGACTTGGAAACATATGTGTATATATTTATATAGGATTTTTACAATTATTATTACCACAAATATAATGCACCAAGTGTTGTCTAATTGTTGCAAAGGGATTTAAAAGAGCCCCTGCGCACAGGCTTAAAATAAAAAAGACATATGAAAACAAAATGAGGAGGAAAGGGAAAGCAAGCACATATAAATAAGATTATCCAACTTGTTTAATTTATTCTTTATTATCACTGCTGTACAGTTTTCATACATACAGAAGAAAATGCATATTGGCTACACCATGGCATGTGGATGCATTTCCAATTATAATACAATTAAGTGCAACTCCACTTGAAAATGTACATTTTTACAACTTATACAAAGTAAAGACTGCTATTCTATTATCTGTGACAGTATAAAGCTTTGATTTATGTTAAGTTCCATTACTAAACGCCTTCCTGGTTAAATACAAAATATACTAAATCATTTTAAAAGGCCCTTGTGGTACTTGGCCAATATATAAAATATGCTGTGTAAAATTTAACCTTTTGCGTTTTTAAAAAATAAGCTTGTAGCTGTAGTTAAACGTATTATTGAGCTGCTAGACGGACACACTTAACAGGAGCCATTCTGTAAGTTCTTACATGCTACTGCACATCAGAGGAATTTTGTGCCCTGATCGAAACCTATCCCTTAGAAATAAGTCTCACTGAAAGCAATGAGGCTTAGTTCTCAGCAAGAGTTTTAAAAGGGCAAAAAGCTTTTGAAACTGCTGTTTGAAACACGGAAGACCTTCCTCCTGATAAATGGCCCAAAGTTAAATACACTTAAGCCCAGTAAAGCCAATGGGCAGGACTGTATGCTCTTTTTGAGGGATAATAGAGTGATCATTTATGTTTAGGATAAATTTGTAATGTACTGTTGCTTTATTCAAACAGACCATAGAACAATTTGCTGGAAAGAAAAACAGCATTCCACTATAAAGAAAACTGGAATGCTATCCAAGATATGTTGACTATCTACATTTTCATGGGCAGTCTCTTACCAACGAGTACAGGCAGTTTTTTCACAAGATGAAGCCAAACGTTACATGTTAACTCTTATTAATTCACTGTATGCTTTGGCCAATAGATTGTTATCTTGTTAACAGCCATATCAAAGGGGGAAAACCCAAACATGTTCTTATTGCCACCCCTATTACAAGAATGGTTTGATTTGTAACCTTCTTTAAAAATATACATTTTACAATCCTAGTACCTCAACAAAAAGTGAGACAGAATAAATAAATGTTTTCATGGCCCTGTTCTCTTCTAATTTCAAAACTACCTGTTGTAAGCCCTTTCTTTTTTAGATTTTTCCAGTGCTTTGTCCATTGTTTTCTCATTTTCTCCTCTACATTTGGGACAGTACCACTTGCCCTTTGGTTTATGATTGAGTCCCACACATGAGAAGTGAAACCATTCGATTGGGCACTCGTCGTTATCACAGCCTATCATTTCTCCATAGGAGACCTGGTTACAGAGACAGTAGGTCGGCTCATTGGGATCAATAGGGAGGTCTGCTGGGGAAGCCTCCCTCTCTGCTTTGGCTTTAGACCTCTTCTTTTTCTTGGAGGTTTTCGCTTTCTTTTCCTTTGGAGTTCCTGAGGTGATGTCGTCATGATCATGATTATTAGAAGCATTCTCCCGGTTCTCATTATTTCTTTGCCTCCTGGATCGTTTGTTGTTTGGCTTCTCAGCCTGAGTGATTGTCTCGTTCTTTGACTTGTCTTGATTAGCTTTGCCACTGTTTCCAGTGGTGTCATTCGTCTCTTGGCAAGTCTCAAACAGTTCTCCATGACTATCAAGTTGTCTAGTTCTGTTCTCCACCAGTTCTACCATTTGGCTGACAATCTGAATCTTTTCATCCCCCAGTTCCTGACTCCGGATCAGCGATCTCTGTATACAGTGCAAGACCCTTCTCTTTTGTACTGGATCAGTCTCTCGTTTGAATTTTTCATAATAATCATCCAGTTCTTTGAGAATCTCTGTGAAAGAATAATAAGATATGATATTTGTTAGTCTTGTATATATCATAGCAGAGCTCCCCAAGTCAGAGATTTAATGAAGGGGAAATGTCTCAAAACTTCTCACAATCTAATTGGAGCTGTGGTTTTACATACAGTACAGCCCCCGGTGGTGCAGTGGATTAAACTGCTGAGCTGCTGAACTTGCTGACCTAAAAAAGTCAGTGGTTTGAATCCAGGGTGAGCTTCCATTGTTAGCTCCAACTTCTGCAGCTTGAAAACATGCAAAAGTGAGTAGATCAATAGGTACCACTCCATCAGTCATGCCAGCCACATGAACTTGGAGGCGTCTACAGACAACGCTGGCTCAGAAATTGAGATTAGCAGCACCCCCGAGTCGGACACAATTAGATTTTACTGTCAAGAGGAAACCTTTACCCTTACAGCTGCCTGGAAGCAAGATGCACTTAAATATATTGTCCTGCTCTCATAGGAATGTACTTGAATCTTGTATCCCTGGTCCCTATAATCTAAAGCAGGGCTTCTTATAATGCCATTATATAAGCCACATTTTGTGGCTTATTTTATCTAGTATACTAGTTCTTTAGTCCATGACTTCTTAAACTTTTTCATTTGCAATCCGTTTTAGAATGAGAAAGGTCTGAAGGTATATAGATGGGTAAAATAGGTATAAAAGTCAAACTTTTACAGATAACAAGTCAAAATTTACAAGGTTTGCTAAAAAGGCTATTTTCCTGTTTATGAAATATGGCTGAAGCATCTTTTGTTCTGTAAACACTTCACAACAGATTCCTGTAAAAATCGACTATAGCCACTATTGCCAAATTTTGAGACCCCGGCATGAAATTAAGGGGATCCTGTTTGGGTCAAGACCCAGTTTGTGAAGTAGTGATCTAGAATCTGGTGCAGGGCCACCAGATTTGGCAACTGGGATTTGGAAAAGACTGTGTCATCCAATTGAAGCAATAGCTGCGCTTCTCTGGAGGGCCTCTGGACCCTCTCAGTTTGCGAAAGCTGTTTCCACTCAGTTAATTTCCTTCCTGCAGCTTGACAAATTTTTCTGGCTTCCATTTTTGCCTCTGGCTATTTGCTTCATTCTTGGTTTTGGTACACGTTAGCTGCCCTTTTTGTCTTTCCTTAGTTTGTCTATTTATTTATTTACTTACATTTATATCCCACCCTTCTCACCCTGAAGGGGACTTAAGAGTGGATTACAAGTTATATGTACATACATTATATTATTAGCATAGCACAATATTAGTAATATATATTACTATATTTTACTATGCCACTATATTGTAATATTATTACTAATATTACATGTAATATAAAATATATGATTATATTGTATTATTACATTGTATTACATTTTAATATTGTTATCAATATTATATGTGTATACAATATAGTACTGTGCTATATAAAATATATCAATCAAGGTGAGGGCTAAGAAGCCTACTTCATATGTCATAGAATACAATAGTACATACATGCATAGTAAATATGAGCAGCGAGTCGTACACAAACAATACCAGCTACTAGAGAATATAAAGGAGCATGGGTGTGCGACGGGAAAGGGTTGAATTCCACAGCAATGCGGTGAGCTTACTCACGAGTCAATAATGTCCCTTCATGGGTGAATTCCCTGTGTCCGAATGATGCTCTTCCCTGAAAACCACAACTAAGGGAGGGGAGTGCACGACAGGGGAAGGAGGAGGTCGCTCTCGCTGTGAAAGATCCGGAATGGACGTCCCTGGCACAATGTGGTAATGCCGTGGATGGCAATAAGGTGCTCCCGTAGGGGCCAAGGTGTAACAATCTCACTGCAGGTGGTTAGGCAGCCAAGCCCATGATGGATGGACGCGGAGGGCTGCAACGGTTGAGCTACAGGGCCCGATCCGTTTCGCTAGGGCTTTGTCAAGCGGCAATATTTAACAACGCGAAATGCTCAGCGTCACAGGAGTACAATATCAATTCAAGGGTGTCATCCCACATAATTACATCCTGTGGATGTTTTAAAAAATTAATTTAAAAATTAATGTAAAATATATACCGTATCATGGTATTTTTGCTGTTTTGTGGGGTTTTACCGCCGCAGCTCTCCAAGGCGCTTTCCCTCCTCAGTCCTCCCTCCAGCCTTGAAAGGCCTTTCCTTCCTTCCCTTTATTTTAAGTTTATAAAGACTTTAAATAGTGTATAACTACTAAAATAATGTATAAATATTAAAAAAAATAGAGCATCCCTACATCACGGTTTTTCACTTATTGCGGGAGGTCCTGGAACCTAACCCCAGCAATAAGTGAGGGAACACTTTACTACTATATTGTTGCTGGGGGGAGGGGGCTCCCAACCGACGACCCAGGAGACATGCTGGAACTGTCTTCCTGGCTCCCCTTCTTCACTTTGGCTCCAGAGCGTCCAGGCATGCAGCCAGGGGGGGGGGGGCCCGAAGGGGGCTTCAGCCCCCCCCCGAAATTCTCAGGGTGGTCCGCGAGAAGGCCTTACTGGTACATTATTTAAACTGTTATGTTTATTCATATCATGATCTGATCACCATGCTCATTATAGCCCACATTCATGGGGTTATTGGGATAACAATACAAAAGGTTTGCTAGGGTAGACCCTCTTCCACCCAGTCTCAGCCCCCGAATCAAAATCCTGGCTACGGCCCTGAGAGCGTCAGTAGGTGCTGGGGGAAGGGGCTCCCCACCGATGATCCAGGAGACATGGTGGAACCCTCTCTTCATGGCTCCCCCTCTTCACTAATTGAAATGGCATTGACTCCAGTAGGTTTTCGTTGGAAGGTGAGCATCCAACTGCAGCCTCAAGTGAAGTGGACCAGCTTCTCTCACATGCATGGCGAAGAGGACTGCTAGGAAAGAGTCAACGCCTGAAGTTGAGAGCAGGCCCTCCAGCTCTTACCATTCCTGGCCCCTGCCTTCCCCCCTCAGCCGCTCAAGTGTTTTGGACTCCAACTCCCACAATTCCTGAGGGGGGAAAGGGGCCTGAGGCCAGGAATTGTGGGAGTCGAAGTCCAAAACACACGGAGGGCCGAGTTTTGCCCATGCCTGGCCTAGGGATACCCGAGCGACCATTGTCGTGGTTGGGTAAGAGGGCTTCTTCCGCTGTGCACGTAAGAAGCCACTCCTGCCTGCCTGCCTGCCTGCCTGCCGCCCCCTTCCTACACAACCACGACACGTAAAGAGAGAAGCCCCCCCCCCCTCTCTCCCGCGCGCGCTCTGGCAGCCCAGCCAACAGACTGGCGAGGGATGACACTCGCCCCTCCCCTTAACGGTCACCGTCAGTCGCGCGGCCGAAGGGGCGTGGCTACGGCGGAGAGGCTCCTCCCCCAGCCCCAATTCTGGGAGGCGGAGCCAAGCTGCAGGAGCGGGAATGGGGAAGGAGGCGATGGCATTGGGCGAGGCGCCTGCTCGTCACTCCTACCAGTGACGCCTTCAGCCTGCCTTCGTCCCGCCTCCCCCACATCCAAGAGGAGGCCCCTCCCCTTCCCTGCCTTTCCGGGCTCCATTGTTCTTAGAAAGGAAGTGTTGGAGCGTTTGTGCGCGTTTTCCCTCCCTTTACATCCGTTTCCAACCGAAACGCCAGGGCCCGAATCCAATCAACTTCAGAGAACTCCACCCAGAACCTGCCTCTATCGGATCCGGCCAATCGGAAGACAAGATGACGCCCGTGGCCCGCCCTCTGCCTCGACAGCACTCCCCGCCAATCACAAGGGAAAGCCCCAGCCGCGACTCCGCCTCTTTTTGTACCAACATGCCAATCAGGTGCGGAAAGCAGCCCTCATTTTTTTCACTTCGACCTGTCAGTCAGGGCGAGGCGCTAACGCTTCCTGCAACGAGGGGAGCCAATCCTCCGCCGAACAGCCGACGGGGCAGTTCGAACTATTACAACAACCCTCCCCCCGATGCTTCCCGCCCCGCCCCCTCCAACCCATCGCGTTCGTCAGCGTCACTGGAAGGCCGAATCATTGAGCGAGGGGGCGGGGCCTCGGCGGCTTCACGAGGGGAGCTGCGGCCAATGACGGCGCGCGGGAGGCGGGGCCAGCACAATAGGGTAATGACGCTAGGCTATAAAAGCGGCTGTGACGGCGCCTTTTACTCTCTTTGCTAGAGCTCCGGCGCAGAGGCGCCTCCCTTTAGCGCAGTCGAGTGCTTGGAGCGGGTTGAAATGCCCGCCCTTGTCCTTTCACAGCCTTCCCCCTCCCTCCCTCCCTCGAACTGGCATTCACACCCTCAACTTAATACATACCCCGCTCTCCTCTGGTTTCCTCACGAGATAGGAAAACTCCCAAGTCTGGGGCATAATAACAACACTCTCAACCGCTGAGGGGAGAAAAGGGGGGCAAGAGGAGCGTGTGGACGGCGGTGTCACCTCTACTACAGAGGGACACTTTTCCTCCTCCTCCCGCTGCTCCTCTCAACTCCTTTCCCCCTTCATCGCAGCACTAAGTGACAAAGGAAGGACCTCTGGAAAAGCCCTCTGCTCCCTTCGCAAAGCCACCATTGATTCCCCTCGCTTGGGAAGAGAAGGGGGGAGGGAGGGAGGGCCAAGCAAGGCTGCAAAATAAGGAGTTTCATGAAGGGGGAGAGAGAGAGAGGAGAGAGGGAGGCTCGTCAAGCAAGCAAGCAACACATCCCCAACCCACACACTATTTATATAATATCTCTTTTATTCTCTCCCACTTCACTTGGAAACCCAAATCCCATTGAAAAAAACACACACAAAAGGAAGAAGGGGCGAAGGGAACAAGCCCGCCCCCCCTTCGCTCTCTCCCCCCCCCTTCTCTCAAGCTGCCTTCCCTTTACGAGCAAGGCTCTGCTACTACCAGCCATTGCTGGGAATACTAGCAAGCAAGCCCCCTTCTGTGCTGCTGAGGGGGGAAGAGAGGGGAAAAAAGGAAGGGAAGCCGTCCTTTTCCTTTCAGAAAACACTCTCGGAGGAGGAGGGAAGAGGAAGAAAGCCCCACGCGTCCCGGTGCCCTCGCCCCTCCCTCCGCCCCGACTGTTGCCCAGCATTGGGAATCAGAACCACAATAATAATCACCATAGGAAAACAAGAAAGCAAGGAAGAAGAAGAACCCAGGACCTTTTGTTGTTCCAGCCCCGAAGAGGGAGGGAGGGAGGGGGAGAAAGCCGGGAAAGAGGGGGGGGGGACGACAAAAAGCTGCAGAGCAACCCCCTTCTCAGTCTCTCCCCCTCCAAATTAATGCAAAAGAGAGGGTTTAGACTGAGGTTGAGAGAGGGAGGAAAGAGTCACATAAAGGGGATCATGAGAAAAAGAAGAGAGAGAGGCAGTCCTCTCTCTGTGTGGCTCCTCTTTCTCCCTCTCTCTCTCCCCGAGCACTTCTTTACCTTGGTATTTGGCGTCGATTTCCCTCATCAGGGAGACGTTTCTCTGCAGATCGAAGGGCAGGGATTCGATGGAGTCCATGTAGTCTTCCACATAGTTGGCCAAATGGAGCTGCTCCCCGCCGTTGGCAGGGTTCAACATTTTCATCCGGGCGGAGGTAATAATACAAGAGATGGTGCCCCCCTCCCTCCCTCTCCCTCTCTCCTTCTCTCTCTATTTCCCTCCCTTCTTCTCCCTCCTTTCTCAAGCCCTTCGATCCGAGCCAAAATCAAAAGCAGGAGAGCTACATCGGAGTCTTTTCTTCTCCTCCTCCTCCTCCTCCTAAGATCAGGCACAGTCGGCGAGTCAGTCCCTCCTACAGCTGACTGAATGGCTGTCGTTGGCTGTAGCAACAATCGGAGGGATTTGTGTGTCTGAGGAGGGAGGGAGGGAGCTCTTAAAAAGCCACAGAGAGAGAGAGAGATACGATCGGAAACAGGGAGGAAATAACCACCCGGCGAAAAGGAGGAGGAGGAAACAAACAAGAGAGTGAGAGGAGCCGCTCCTGTTCCGCCCGCGATGTTCTTAGTGCAGCCCTTCTCTCTCTCTCTCTCTCTCTCTCTCTCTCTCTCTCTCTCTCTCTCTACGCCGCACTTGATCCAACGTGGAAAACCCAAATACCAGTTTCAAACACTTGGGAAACATTCAGCCCCGCCGCCCACTGCGCATGCGCAGCCCCCTCCCCGGCTCCCGCTCCTCCCTCCCCCCCCTCCCTCATCCCCCCGCCCGCCCGGAACCGCGCTCAATGTGGCTCCGTTGCGGCAAAGGCAGGCCAGGCTCTTCGGCTCGAAACACACTGAGGGAGGTTCGCGGGGACGTTTGAAAGGAGCCTTCTCCCCCCCGTGTGTGTATGTTTGTGTGTCATGCGAGGAGGGGGGGACACTGGGCGAGCCTCTCTCGGGGTGACAGCGGGTCGCCATGAACTTCGGAGGAGTTCCCTCGCAGCCTGCCGCTGCTTGATTCCGGCCACAGAGGCGCACCAGGAGGGCCCGGCTTGGGCGCTCTCCCGCTTGCCTTCCGTAGGACTTTGCCAGCCGGGCGCTTCCTCCCCTTCCCCTCCTCGAAACTAACCCCCCGAGCAACTGCATCCATAATCGTGAGCCAGGACAGGCAGCTCTGCTGCCCAATCAGGCTCCGGCCTGTGCCCCGCCCCTGCTCTTCATGACCCAACCCCGAGCCGCAGGTTACGGACCCGGAAGAGAGTAGCGGCGAGGAAGGAATCCAGCGCATGCGCAGGCCTCGTCCACAAGGCGAGGAGAAAATGGAGGCGAACGGCGAAGCGGGGGGAACTACATTTCCCGGCAGGCCTTTGTTTTGTGCGACTGCGCATGCGCTGTGGGACCATTGCAGTTCGAGACCCCGGTGCTTTTAAGGTTGGCTGATCTTAAAATCCGAGCACACCCAGCTGCAGAAAACACAAAGGGGGGGGGGGAGGGGGGTGTTGATTCCCGACCCCTTGGAGAAGTTTGTTTAGACCTAGAGGCCTTTTCCTCTCCTTAGCCTTGGAATGGATAGGAAGTGGGTTGCAGTGACTTTTCCAGGCTGTACGGCCATGTTCCAGAAGCACTCTCTCCTGACGTTTCGCCCACATCTATGGCAGGCATCCTCAGAGGTTGAGGACTGTGGTGGAAGCTAAGCCAGTGGGATTTATCTATCTGTGGACTAATGTCCAGGGTGGGAGAAAGCACTCCCACTAGCAGGCCTCACCACCTCTGAGGGTGCCTGCCATAGATGTGGGTGAAACGTCAGGAGAGAGTGCTTCTAGAACAGGCCTGTTCAAACTTGGGCCTTTCAGGTGTTTTGGACTTCAACTCCCACAATTCCTCACAGCCCCAGGCCCCTTCCTAAGGGGCCTGGGGCTGTGAGGAATTGTGGGAGTTGAAGTCCAAAACACCTGAAAGGCCCAAGTTTGAACAGGCCTGTTCTAGAACATGGCCACACAGCCCAGAAAACTCACAGCCACCCAGTGCCGTGAAAACCTTCAACCACACATCGATAGGAATGGTTTGATTTTAGATCCACCTACTTCCACAGTAAGGCCTATTGAGTCTAAAACACTTTATTTAGACCCAAGTAAGGATGTGACTGACTGGCGCAGAAAACCTTCAGGAAAACCCAAAATGCTCCAAAAAAAAAAGCTCAGGTTTTAGCCAAAAAGTGGGGCCGAGAAAGTGACAGTTTTGTTTTCGGGTGGTTCAGTGTACATACACTTTATTTGATGCACAAAATTGTATAAAATTACTTTAAAACTGTGTGCATAAGGTGCATACGAAACATTAAAAACAAATCCATATTCAGGCCTCTCATGAGTATTTACATGCAAAAGCAGGTATTCAAAAATAATAATAGAAAATATTTATTTATTTATTATTTCGACTTGTATACCACCCTTCCCGAAAAGGCTCGGTGGTTCACATCAACGAACAACAAAACACAACATACTTGAAAACATAATATGAAACCCAATCATTTATTATTATTAATTTATTTCATATTCTTCTATCCCACAAGGGGGACTCAGGATAAAAAATAAGCAAAATTATTTATTATATGTATTTATTACATGTTTTCTCCCTCAAAGTGGCTAACACTAAAAAAACCCAAAATCATGCCATGTGTAGACTTAAACCAAATGGCTATTTTGATGAACCACTCCTGCCCTGTGAGGGTGCCTAAGAGAAAAACAATAGAGGGCTTCCCTTTTTGTAGCCAGCCACACTGTAGCACTTTGAACATTTCCTGTCATTTAGGCATTGTTGGTTCAAAAGAAAGAATTAGGAAGCTGTATAGGGCCTGCCTCATTCAAGCACCCTCCAAATGGGCTGGACTGGGTGTCCAACTGCTATACTGGCTGGATAAGCTGGGAGTTGAAACCCTAGAGATCTGTGCCGTAGAAAGGAAAAACAGAAGAATAATGCAAAAAATATTATGAAGTACTTGGGAAGCTCTCGCCTCTCAAGAGCTTGCTTTTCAGTGTAAAAGCATATATTTCTGATTTGCATTGGGGAGGCTGCCATATGGGAGAGGGAGAACATAGCAGCCAAAATGAAAGGACCCCCGCTCTTCCCTCAAAAGGAAGGTAGAGACAGAAACTCCATCTGCAAAGCGAGAAAATCAAAACAATCTCCAGGATACCTCTGATTATTTTCCTCTTTTTCAAAGCAGGATTGAGACGCACCCTCTCCTTCCACGCATACTGATTTATTCCGAGTGGCATCTTCACAGCATAACCAGAAAGTCTTCCTTAAATGCGAATTACTTCTATTCTTTTCAGAGGGGGGAGTTGGAAGAAAAGGGCAAGCCAGGAAAGACAGCCTTCCCCCTCTACATTGTGGCAATCCAGGGAGGGAAGGAAGGAAGGAAAGAAAGGGGAAACCTTTGCAAGGAGGCGCTTCTTTTATGGCTTTCTCGGGCGGCTGAATCTCCTTCAGCCACTGCAAAGAATCGATTTCACTATAGGAAGAAAGGAGGAGCTTCTCCAAAACCACCGGAGCTTTGTTGACTTCCAGCTTTTTCCATTGATGCCCAATTAAGTAAGTCTCTCCTGGTTTTTCTGGATCAAGCAACTAGGGCAAGCATGTCTGTAAATTTTAACTCCCACCTCCCCAGATTCGCATTGGAAGCAACAGCCTGTCATTTGTGAAATTGGCTCTCTCTGCACCTGGCTTCTGACCATCTCCTAGATCTTGTAGGAAGGTGAAGCAGGAAACCTTAAAGGATGCCCCCAGTTTGTCAAGCAAAACCATATGTGCGAAAATAATTCTGCTGCCTAAAGACTGATTAGGGATCAGAAGGCCTTTTCATATTTCAACAGAAGAGATTAAGTAAATGCCATATACAGTATTTATAATGTTCCCTTGAGATGGTTTCTACTTTATCAGTCTAAAAACAATTTTACCGCCTTATTCTACTTAGTCAGACCTCACTTTAAATACTGTCATTTTTTTCTGGGTGCCACGGTTCAAGCACAATATTGATGAGCTGGAACATGGTCAGAGGAAGGCAACTAAGATGGTAAAGTGCCTGGAAATCATGTCCTGTGACGAAAGGATTAGGGAACTGGGTGTGTTTAGCTTAGAGCAGTGATTCTCAGCCTGTGGGTCCCCAGATGTTTTGGCCTTCAACTCCCAGAGATCCTAACAGCTGGTAAACTGGCTGGGAATCAGGAAGTTGTAGGCCAAAACACCTGGGGACCCACAGGTTGAGAACCACTGGCTTAAGAGAAAAGATGACATGCTAGCTGCATGTGAAAGATGTCAGGTTATAGCAGTGCTTCTCGGGCTATTAATGTGGGCAACCAACTGTAATTTCTTTCATGTGACAGAGATTTTGGCTACAGCAATTTTTCTTTCATGAAAACTCATCCGTGTTCCAGAGACCACCACTTTGAGTATCACTAATGCAGAACTATAGACATTAGAACTTGAATCAATGTATTCACATTGATATTAAAAGTTGTTTGGCTGTGGAATCGTCTATCTCGCCTTCTTGGGGGTTAAACAGAGGTTGGATGGCTATCTTTCAGAAGTGCTTTAGTTGCACCTTCCTGAATAGCTGGTCCTTTCACCTCTTTGGTCCTTTCAGCTCTTTGATTTGCATTAGCTTGGGTCTCTTAGGTTTCAGTACTTAATGTTAATCAAATATAGACATGACGAGGCAAAAACATAAAAGATTATGAACGACTGGATCACATCTGTCTGGGAGTGAGTCTCATTGATGGCAGTTGGCATCTCTGGAGTGAAGGGTGCTTTTTAAAGTTTAGTCAAG
Source organism: Anolis apletophallus (assembly GCA_030556195.1). Classification (NCBI taxonomy): domain Eukaryota; kingdom Metazoa; phylum Chordata; class Lepidosauria; order Squamata; family Anolidae; genus Anolis; species Anolis apletophallus. The sequence continues at coordinate 88,673,627 of JARBWK010000004.1, forward strand.
GGGTGTTTTAAATGTGGGTGAACTTCCCAGAGGATGCTTGTGGGTCTCTGTTCCAGTCTATTTGCAGAGCCTTGTACACCACCATCTCAGATAAGAAGGGGAATAGCATCATTTCTTATGCTAAACTGGAGATGTGAAGGCATTTAATAAAATAAGTAGAACATGTCAACAGCAATAATACCCATTATTGGATGGTGGGGATATTCCAGAATGAGAATTAAAGGACTTCTAACTGCACATTTGATTTATGTTTCTGCTTTATTTGACTTTCAAAAAATGGTTGGGAAATGTAGCTTTTGAGAAACTTCTGGAGATGCTGTAAAAGTCTCATATTGGGGAAACAGTTGAAAGATTATCTGATAGGAACTTTTATCTCACTGGATACAGTGGAGACAAAATTGAGATGATTCGGTGCACTGGTTACATAAAGGTCTGAGGGAGTTTTGGGCAACAAAATAAGCAGAGTAATTTTTTGTGGTACATTTCAAAAAAAGTTAAACTTCACAGCCAAGTATTTCATGTTTGCTCAGAGATTAGTCCCAATGTATTTAGTGGAACCGGTCTGGATTTATACTCTAAATAAGCTAAAGTTAACCGTGTCTGGTTAAGAAGGGATTTGGAATCTGTTTTTGGAACCAAAAATATTGAGACATACTTTTTGGTAATGCCTATAAAATTTACATAGTTTAGGGGTCCAACATGTTTTTCTTAGTCCAACCTTAAATGAAGTTTCCTTCCTAATACATGTATTTAGGACTCCAGTCTTTATCCTACTGAGCTTGATGATATTTACTTCCAAATAAGCATATTTAGGATTACTGCCTTAACTAGTACAACCAAGAGCCAGGGCATCTCTCTAGGGATTGAATAATTTTAAACTGGTCTACTGTAGTGGCACAAAACAAATGTAGAGATAACCATTTTAGTACATTTTCCCTCTGTAAAAGTGTATTTTGGTAAGGCACCCTTCAAGGATTAAAAATATCCGATATAATAAACCAGGACATGTTGAATTCAGTCATGTCACTCCCTTTCTGTAATCACATTATAACATGAAGGACTGCATTTCAATATTCAGTGTTCAAAAATCAAATATTATATTGGCCTTTCATTTTGCCCACTCTAGAAAACATCTTTAGCCTTAAAAAAAAAGATTCTGAGAATGGTTAGATTTAATAGCCAGTGTGGGTCTCACTCAAGAGAGAGAAATGGGGGTATTGCTATATGTGTATTATTTTTAAAAAATGTGTTTTTAGTTTGTAGACTTTGTTGTGTTGGGCTTGGTCCCACTTGTAAGCTGCCCTGAATCCCTTTGGGGAGATGGTGGTAGGATATAAAACTAAAGTTATTATTCTATTATTATTACTATTTTGCGTGAACCGTTTGTGTGATTCTGTCAGTCTTTTTTTATTTATAAAAAACCCCAAATGTTATTAGTAGACTTCAAATAAGCATTGCTAAAATTAAAGGGAGTCAGGTGGATTCATACATAGTTTTAATTTACAGTCTTCGGCTGCAATCCATCCACTGCAGAAAAATTGTTATTGCTTGACTTCAAGTCATTTCCAGTGTCTGATGTCCATAAAGTAAACCTAGACAAGTTCTCTGTAGGATTATCACAAGTGAGACATGAGTAGAAGGTACATGGCAGGAACAAGAAGAAAGCATATGGTTAGTTACTGGATGGAAGACCACCAGTGAATACTAGTTACTGTGGGCTATTCTTCAGAGGAAGACACTGTCAAAACTATATCTGAATATTCTTAAGAAGCCCTGTGAAAAATTAATAAGTCGCCAGGTGACATGACGCCGTGGGAAACACAAAATAAAGCTGATGCACTGAGAAACATAACAAAAGTGTCAAATTGCTTCACCCTGAACTGTGGAGAATAATTGTGTACATACAGATCTCCCCCCCCCCAAAGTCCCACCCAGTGGGGTCATGTTGGAAATGACAACCATCTTCAAGCCTCCTGTAGTAATTTGTTTATCTGTAATTCTGGTGCTTATTTATTGTATGTATGTTCTGGTATGCAGCTTTCTTTCCTTGCTCTGTGTTTTCCTGAGAAGCTGTGGGAGGGCCTGCAGATCACATGATCCGCTCTGGGACGAGCACAGAGCACCAACTTCTTTAGACTTTTGGGCTGCTCAGATCACTTATTTGCAAACGCTTGCCTGCTGTTTGTTGTAAGAGAGATATTCTGACTGGATGGCACAGAAACTTAAACATATCTGTAACTGACCGATAAGCTGTCCACCTGTGTATGCATGAAGGTTGTGAGTAAACCAAATATGTTATTTTTTTTACCAGTCTACTTAATTTTGTGTCATGAGTGCATAATATAAACAAGTTGTTCTATGGGAGAGTGGATATATTTCTACTCTCCCATAAAACAACTTGTTTATATTATGCACTTACCCCCCAGAGTCATACACGACTAGTCTTAATGTCAAGGGGAACCTTTACCTTTAAAAAAAATATATTTTTGAGCACTGAAAAACACTTCTGAAGAACTACTGGCATATTCTCGGTTTTCCTAAAAGATGAGAGACAACAGGTTGGTTCCGTCTAACACTGAAGCCAATTGCATTGCATAATTACATTTGGTTGTACACCACTTGAGAAGATTCTACTCAAACGGGTTATGATCTCTAAAAGGTCATGCTTTTCTAAAAAGTCACACATGGAGGCCTGATGGGGATTGTGAAAGAGTGACATGTGACACAACAAGCTCAATTGTCAACTTCCAAGCCCTAAGAAGAGAACCATCTATTCCAACATTTCAAGCCAGGTTTTCCACCTTGGTGCATCTTAGACTGTTGGATCAATACAGTTTGACGCCACTTGGAATTGTCATGGCTCAATCACGGGGTTTAGTAGTTTGGTAAGACATCAGTTTGGCCCTCCAGGTGTTTTGGACACCAGAAATCTTAGCTGGTAAGGCTGGGAAAGTCCAAAAAGGGCCGGTAATTGCCCACCCTGTATTAAGGCAAAGAAGGCTGAAGACCTTGTAAAACTACAACTCCCAGAATGCCACAGCATTGGGCCAGGGCAGCTAAAGTGATATCAAACCACATTCATTTGACAGTGATTGCAGGGGCACCCTTAGAGAATGATACAAAGTGTTTCTTAGATCACAACAATAAGCAGTGTGCATATACACTCCATTTTTGTATTTAAATATGTAAGCCCTACTGCATTTTAGTGGAGCAGATGCCCAGAAAAAGCGTACAGTTTGGGGGTTTGTGTGTATATATATATGTGTGTGTGTACACATACATATACATATATAATGTTCGTTTGTGTGATTAACATAACTTAAAAACTACTGAACAAATGGCCACCAAATTTGGACACAATACACCTACTAACCCAAGGAGTGACCATCACACACACAAAAAATGTATTTTGTTATTTGGGAGTTGTAGTTGCTGGGATTTCTAGTTCAACTACAATCAAAGAGCACTCTGAACGCAGCCAACAATAGGAATTGAGCTAAACTTCCCAAACAGAACACCTATATGTTTTCTGATGGTCTTTGGCGACCCTTCTGACCCCCCCCTCACGACCCCCTCTAGGGGTCCCGACCCCCAGGTTGCAAAATGCTGCCTTAAGGCCATCCAGTCCAACTCCCTTCACCAGGGCAAGGAAACATAACCAAAGTCCTCCTGTCAAAGAGCCATCCAGCCATAGCTATAGATTCAGGCTCACGCATACAGTATATATGTCTATGACAGATACAGTATCATAGATTTGAAAGGGACCCCTAAAGAAGGGCAATTATTTGTTGCCTGTTCCAGAGTGGGCAAACCAGACAATCTCCACATCAACACTGACAAAGTAACAACAAGAAGTACTGTTTACCTACAAGCACAAAGACATTAGGCATAAAGAGACTCTGCCCCGGAGTGTGGTGGAGGCTCCTCCTTTGGAGGCTCTTAAACACAGGCTGGATGGCCATCTGTCGGGGATGCTTTGAATGGAATTTTCCTGCTTTTTGGCAAGGGGTTGGGCTGGGTGGCCCATGAGGTCTCTTCCAACTCTAGGATTACATAGACTAGAAACCAACTCTTTCTCATTACTTTATTTTCCAGATCACCAGACTGGGCCACAGCAACGCGTGGCAGGGGACGGCCAGTATATATATGTGTGTGTGTATACACACACACAGGGTGTCCCAAAAGTCTTCATACACAGGGAGAATTAAACTCAAAATGTATTGAGTTAAACTCAAAATTTTGTAACGAATCTTCTGTAAGTAAAGGCACGTTTAGCTACAATGTCCCAGCAGTATCCCTATGTAAAGCGCCTGGTCTGCGTGTGCATACACAGACCGTAATTACTCCGTGTACTGACACGGATAGGGCTGGGCTGTTGGTCAGAAACTACCTCGCTTCACGCTCAGTGGGAAGCCGGGCAGAGCTTGCCAATCGCCGGCCACCCGAGCTCGCAGCACGGGAAAAGCTGCAGGAAAGGCGCCCGAGCTCCGCCTTTTCCTGCTGGGCTCCGGCTGTAGCCGAGGGCTCGCTGTTGTTGCCGGCGTACAGTCAGCGGCGGCTGTTGTTGTTGTTGCTACAGGCGAGGAGGGCTGTTCCGCTGGGCAGGCGCGAGGAGGGAGGGAGGGAGGGAGGGGGCGGAGCGGGGGAGGGGCCGGAGCCTCGCCGCCTGCCTATTGGCCCGCCTCTCCTCCCTTCCTGCCACGCGGGCTGGGCCTCGTCCTAGGAAGCGGCGTCCCTGTGCAGCCTGGGGATGGCTCGCGCTGGGCTGCTGCTGCAGCTGCTGCTGCTCAGGGCCCCGGCCCGGGCCCGCCTCCTCCTGCTCCTCCGAGCCGGCTCTCCTTCCTTGCAGAGGATGGGCCTCTCCTCCGAGTCCGGTGGCGCCAAGTGGCTCCAGCCCCGCGGCCCGGGCAGCGGCATCCTGACCTACAACAGCCTCAGCAAGAGCAAGGAGCCGCTGGTCTTGAGGAACCCCGAGGTGGTCACTTGGTAGGAGACCTTGCGGCATGGGCTTGCAGTGTTTGCCTTCCTGGCGGGGTTGGGGGTACCCCCGCCAGGCATGAAACAGAACCAGCAGACCAGGCTTCCTGCCAGTGAGAACGCTGCAATTGGATGGGCGACCTTATTTGTTGACGGTGCATCTACACTGCACAGTTAATGCAGTTGGAAAACGCGATCACTGCCAGGGCTCCATATTATGGAATCCTGTAAGTGAAGGTAGCAAGGGCTGCATCTACTCAGGACTAATACTATTATTATTAATATTATTATCCCAATTTCCCCTCTCTAACAAGACTCAGAAGTGGCACACAATGTCAAAAATGGTACATTTTGAAACCTACAACATATAAATAGAATTATACATAAGATTTACTTTATACTGTAAACTGTGCATGCAGGTAAGGGCGACTCAGTCCTTCCACACAGCCATAGGCCCTATATTCCAGAATATCAAGGCAGAAAATCACACAATATTTGCTTTGAACCGGGTTATCTGAGTCCACATTGCCATATATTCCAGTTCAAAGCAGATAATGTGGGATTTTCTTCAGCTGTGTGGAAGGGGGCTCAGGCCATATAAAATCTAGATTATCTGCTTTGAACTGGATTATATGGCAGTGTAGACTCAGATAACCCAGTTCAAAGCAGATATTGTGGATTATATGGCACTGTAGAAGGGGTCTTAGGTGCATCAATACTGTCGAATGAATGCAGTTTGACACCTCTTGAGCTGCCATGGCTCGATGCTATGGGATTCTACGAGTTGTAGTTTGGTGTGGCAACAGCACTCTTTGACTTTGTGAAACTACAATTAATGCAGTTTGACACCACTTTAACTTTATTCATTCTACAGGCTAGGATTCTGGGAGACAAAGACTGAGATTCCCAGGACCCTTCCACACAGCCATATAACTCAGAATATCAAGGCAGAAAATCCCGCAACATCTGCTTTGAACTGGGTTATCTGAGTCCACACTGCCATATATCTCAGTTCAAGGCAGAAAATGTGGGATTTGATTCAGCTGTGTGGAAGGGGCCCCAGTGGCATCAGTAGTGTCCTCCCAGACAAGACCACAATATTATAGCTAAAATATCAGACATTTTAGACACATAGTACAAAATAACAGCAGCAACAAAAACAGTATGTGCGTGTAGCACATGCAGACAAAACCAGATGATCCAAAGCATCATTGTAACTAGGTAATTCCTCTGATGTTCATTACAACTTCAACCTTGTAGGCGTATTGATGCAGTATATGTAAGGCAGGCTCATAAAAATGTTTTTGTGGTTATATCTACAGGGATTTTAAAAAAACTCTGCTGAAACACTGTTACAAGAATTGTATAGACCGTCAACTTGGTGTCACCCATTCTGAAAGTGTCACCCACTATGGTTTGCATCCCTTGGGAGGTCACTCCTCCTCAGAGGAAGACAGTGACAAATCTCCTCTGAATAAATATTTCTAGGAAATGTCTATAGTACTGTTGACTTGAAGGCAGAAAACAAGAGCTGTGCTCCTCAAAGTGCTGGTCAATCAACTGTGGGCCCCTGGAGAATTTTCTAGGAATGTATGTGTAGCCAGTGGTAAAAATATGATGTGGGTCCTTGGCATACGGGGGGGGGGGGGAGCTTGTCTCCATATCAGATAGTTGTAGGGGCCCTTCCAGACAGGCCCTATATCCCGGGATCTGATCCCAGGTTTTCTGTTTATCCCATATTATCTGGTGGTGTAGACTCATATAATCCAGTTTAAAGCAGAAAACATGGGATCAGATTCTGGGATACAGGGCCTGTCTGGAAGGGCCTTAGATTATGTAGAACACACCCTTTGAAAGATGGATTTAACTTCAGGACCAAGAGGAAAATAGTCAAGGTAGAAGGAAGGCCCAAGTAAGAGAAGGGTGAATCCATGGACAAAGAGAAGCAGCTGACAACGACTTTTTGGGAGCCCAAACTTGGCAAAGGCAAGAATGTTTAGGCTGGGGGAGGGGGGGTATTTTTGATGCACTAGACATTTTTCTTTGGCATGCAACGTGCTTCAATCCTAGTTGGTGTGAGGGAATATGGGACTTAGATGACCATTATCCATACATAGGAGCAAGGTTTGGGCATATTAGTCAGAGGGATCTGGGCTCCACTTCAGTTCTAGCAGGGTCCTGCTGTTTTCTTTCACAGTTCTCTGTGGGGAAAAATGTATTCTACACTAGACCTGAAACTATAGGCCACTTATTTCTGTATAATTTGTGGTTGTAGTTTTACAACCTTAGCACAAACCTTGGCCCTCCAAGCTCATTAATTTGATGTTCTTGATACCTTGACTCCATATCTTCCCAAGTAGCCTTCACAAACATTTACATTTCCCACCTTCATTTAGCTGTCAATTAGTGTTTACATGATTTTTTCCCTTACTCTTCTTGATAGGTATAGCTGTGGACCAACTGTGTATGATCATGCACACCTTGGGCATGCTTGGTGAGTCTTTACACATCGTTTATCTTTATTGATTACAGTATATTTAAAGTGTATGCCTTTTCATAATAGGCTCTGGTTGTAAGGTTGGAGTCTGACCTTCTCTGATTTATTTATGCCATAATAAATTCAAAATCATTTAAGATTCTGTAGTTCTAGTACCCTCACATGGTGGTCCTCATTCAAAGAAATTGAAGGCTGGCTCAGCAGTAGTACGTGTGAAAAAGAAGTTAAACATGATCCAACAATGTGATGCGGCAACAAAAAATCCAATGGGATTTTGGCCTGCATAAATAGGAGTATATTGTCTAGATCCAGGGAAGTCATGCTACCCCTCTATTCTGCCTTGGTCAGACCACACCTGGAGTACTGTGTCCAATTCTAGGCACTGCAATTGAAGGGAGATATTGACAAGCTGGAATGTGTCCAGAGGAGGGAGACTAAAATGATCGAGGGTTTGGAGAACAAGCCCTATGAGGAGTGGCTTAAAGAGCTGGGCATGTTTAGCCTTCAGAAGAGAAGGCTGAGAGGAGACATGATGGCCATGTCTAAATATGTGAGGGGAAGTCATAGAAGGAGGGAGCAAGCTTGTTTTCTGTTACCCTGGAGACTAGGATGCAGAATAATGGCTTCAAACTACAGGAAAGGAGATTCCTCAAGAACTTCCTGACTGTGAGAGCTGTTCAGCAGTCTCTTCCAACTCTATGATTCAATGAGTGTACCTTGTTATTATCCATCAAACATAACGTGCATTAACCTTTTTTTCAGCTCCTATGTCAGGTTTGATATAATTAGAAGAATAATGACACGTTTATTTGGAAAGGAAGTGGTCATGGTGATGGGAATTACAGATATCGATGACAAAATAATTAAGAGAGCCAATGAGGTAAGTAGTACAAATCTCTAGCTGTGGTTAATTTTGGAATTTTCTTCATCATTAAATCTATTAGATTTGGTTAGTCTTGTGTACAAGATCTATTTTTTGTGTACTTGGGAGGTTTTATCCCTTTTCCTGATTTCTGTTTTTACATCAATTAAAAATGCTGCTCGTCTCAAAGCAAGCACAAGAGTTTGAGATCAGGATGTTGTTCTTGTGTGATCTCTTCCTAGACTCACCACTTTTCTCATCTTAATTAAACCATGGTTGCTATGTGACCAGAGTAGCAAATTGACTTCAAGCCATGCTCAAAATTTCCTATTGTTTGGCACAACATGACTTGAATGCTACAGTGCCAGAAAATCCTGCTCCGCCTACTTGCTTCTTCATTTAAACACATTCTGTTGATGTATCTTAGTAAATTATTCATTTTGTTTTCTGCAATAAAATTTTAAATAATGTAATGATACACTAAGCAATTGAAATATTGTGTATGTCAAGAAAACTAACCTCAATTAAGCCTTTTGACTCTGTCATGCCTCTTGTACCTTAAGGGGATTCACTTTGTTTTTCACTGCACTGAGATGTCTTACATGTTATGCACAGCTTGTTTCCTTGATGTTGACACACTTTAAAAGAAAAGTCTATTCCTGAGGTAATCGCAGGTCAAGATTATATTGACAGCATAATGGTATCATGTCATTATAGAGACAGATTTGGTCATGTGATGATTCTCACTCTATATAGTTCTTTCAGGAGTATATCACAATAGCCAAAATCAAATTGAAATGAAATGAGTGAAATCTTTCTGGATAAATAATTCTCCCCTCCCCTTTTTTCTTGTTCAGTCTTCTTCCAAAACACACGAGATTTCCTCATTCCATTTGAGTCCATCCTGTTGTGTTCTTTGCTCTGAATGACGTGAATATTAAGTCCTTTTAGGAATGTCTGTGATCATGATGCGTGTTTTTTGCTCACAGAGGCTCAGGAGAGCTGTTACCTGTCATTCCTGCTTTGCAACATTTAGGGTGTACTTAAAATCCAAGTTACATTTAAATGAAGGAAAAGATCACTTGTTCTCTCTGTCCTAGATCCCCTGACATGTAAGATTGGTTTTCTCCTCAAGCAAGCATATAATGAGGCTTTGTAGTTTTATTTGGATATTTTCTCTCTTTCAGCATGGTGTTAGTTATCCCATGTGTATATGTGATTTACTAGTGCACTCCTTTTTCAAAACAGATGAGTATATCACCTTTGACTCTTGCCCGTTTTTATGAGGAAGACTTTAAGCAAGATATGGCTGCCTTAAAGGTACAAACATTTAATCTGATAAGTTGAACTTTTTTTGTTGGTTAATGTTTTGATTGTAAGTATCTCCATCTTTGGTCAATAGAGCAGTTTATTTTGCCAGGTTTATTCTAATAATAATAATAATAATAATAATAATGACGACTCTGGCACAAGCCAGTAAAGGTGGTACAGTGCCTAAAGACCTTGGCCTGCACTTAAACACAATTGGTTCTGACAAAATTACCATTTGCCAGCTGTAAAAGGCCACCCTACTGGAATCTGCATGCATTATTCACAGATACATCACACAGTCCTAGACAGTTGGGAAGTGTCCGACGTGTGATCCAATACAACAGCCAGCAGAGTGACCCTGTTTGCTGTGTACTAATCTATTTGTGTTTCAAATAATAATATTAACAAAAGAACAACAATAAAACCGTTATTTATATTCCACCCTATTTCCCCAAGGGGACTCGGGACAGATTACAACACACTAAAAACACATAGAGGCAATCATTCAATGCCTCACCACAAAAACATACAATTAACAACCCACACAAAGGGCATAACTATCAAGATGCTGACTTGTCTGGGACCTTATTGGTTGGGTAGGCTTTTAAATATGCTTCTAATAGTCTGCTCAATAATTAATAATTAAAATAATTAGCTCAACATTAACCTTCAGCTTTGCTAGTGTGAATAAAGGCTGTTCACATTTAGGTTTTCATAAATCAGTCTATTACTTTGTCCTATTATCTCTACCTGGTAGTGACTAATTCATTTTGGCTGCACTCTCCATTTTGGCACTGGGCCTGCAGTTCAGCCCTCAGGGCAAAATCATTGGCTGTAATATCTTATTTTGTCTTGTGCTCCAGCCTCTTGCATTTTGTACACTTGAGCCTGATGAAGAGATTTGGAGTATTTGAAGCTTACACTGTATTTGGAGACACTTTAATTCATTCCAGCTAAGGTGTGGATTCTGGAATAATAACATGTGTTATTTTTTTTCATAAGGTTCTTCCTCCTACGGTCTATATGAGAGTGACTGAAAATATTCCACAGATCATTTCTTTTATACAAAAGATCATTGCTAGTGGACATGGCTATGCAACCTCAAAAGGTAGAGAACAGGAGATTTATCCACTTATGTCTGTTTTAGATGTTAACATGTTAGATTTGATGTTTTTGTTAATGTTTATGCCTCACCTTGACAACATCTGCTCCACCTATTCAATTGCAGATGCATTCATTGTCCTGCAGGTATTCAGGAAGGGCTTATTTCTCCTCACTGACTTTGGAAGAGACCATATCAAAGGAAGCAAACAGAGGCAGCAGGCAATTTTGCTAGTTTAGAGTCCACCCATCACAGCATCAACTCTTTCCTTCCCTGTACTTTGCTATATAATCATGGTGTTGTGTATTTCTATTCCTATCGGTTTATGCCTGTGTGTCACTTTTTCTACCTTCGCAATTTGATTCTTGACCAAGGTTTAAGACCTCAGCCAAGAAATGTCTCTGACACGAATGCTAAAACAAATAGACTTGAGACGCCATTTTCAACGTACGGCCTGGCATTTCTACTAATATAAGCATTATTAAATAAATTGTCACTGGGTGTCTATCGTCTCACTCTTGTGGTTTTGTGCTTTCTGCAATTCTGACATTAGGGTTGAGGTAAAGTGAATGCAAAATTTCAAATGCTTTAAATCTTAGCATTACTTATAAATGAGTGTTTTGGACTCATTGATTAAACTGCATATACTTCTGTTGGTTTCCACCGGGTGTCCATTACATTAAAATCCCTTGCTTTTTCTTGCTACACAGAATAACTTTGCAGAATAGCATTTTGTCATGATTCCTGGCTATAGAGAATATTATTGTTAGTTCAAGAGGCCCAGTTGTCCTGATGTTAGCTTGCTCCTCCTCACATTTGGCCCACGGACAGGTCAATTCCCCCATCCTTTATATTGATCTGTGTTGGTTGTGGAAGGAATGAGCTGCCTCTGAATCACATTTCCAAACAAGGGACAGATTTCCCTGTTCAGTCTTAGCCAGAACTTTAAAATAATTACCTTTCAAAATAATTCATTTCCATTCTTGTTGAAGTCTACCGAAAGTTACTTATTTTCATGACTTTTTTCTTGTGTCAGGAGTGACTTGAAAAACTGCAAGTTGTTTCTGGTGTGTGAGAATTGGCCGTCTGCAAGGACGTTGCCCAGGGAATGACTGGATGTTTTACCATCCTATGGGAGGCTTCTCTCATGTCCCTGTATGAGAAGCTGGAGCTGACAGACAGGAGCTCACCCTGCTTCCCGGATTCAAACCGCTGACCTTTCGGTCAGCAGTCCTGCTGGCACAAGGGTTTAACCCATTTCACCATTTCATGAGTTACATCAGTGTTTAAAGAGTTAACTAATTCTATTTTATGTGTACTCTTTATTAACTTCACAATACTGCAGGATGAAGTCTTCCCTTATAATTGATGTGTATGGCACTATAATTGAGGAATTTCTGTCAACATGCCTCTAAAAGGATTATTGGGAAGTACTTCTAAAATTGGAGTGGGCAAAGTATGACCCTTGACTTTAAACTAAGAAACAGCATTAGACCCCTAGGAGACCTTGAAAGGCTGTACCTGGACTGTTTCTACTTCAAAATATATAAAATAAAAGAAATAAAATATTGTTTTCCCCCTGAAACATTCTCGAGAGGACCTGGAGGGCACTTTGACTATTTTCACCATAGTTTGGGTGCCTTCTTGGATAAGAAGCCTTTTTAAAACAGCATGAAGTTAGTGTAGATCATTTCCTGCTTCAGAAAACTTTCATGCGATAATTTAAAAATATACAATTTTTAGCTCCCAAGATAGTGGGCATGTTTTCCCCACCTATAGAGCGTATTTTAGGACAAAAGAAAAAGTCAAAGTGGACCAGGGACCTCTTTGACCAGGGACCACTGTCCAACTTTAGTACCAAAAATGTTACAAATCAGTTTTTGGTCAACTTTAGATTCGGTTTGGTTATTTGGAGTGCTGATTCTGAACATTGTATTGGATAAAGCACATCAGCTCTTGTTTCCGATACAGAACATATGCCATCCAGTAGTCACTCTCTACTTGCCCACAGAAAACCATATTTAATAATCTAGAACTGATGTGGTAGTAATCTTTAGTGGGTAGTCAGCTTCTCCCCTCCCGACATCCCCGTTGCCTCATCACTATAAGAGGGTTTTGCAAGACCAGTTGCTCTCATTGCCGTGTGCTTTTGAGGCAACTGTGTAGTAGTGGTGAGGCCGCGGACCATATTTTCGTTCTTGTGGACCACAGGTTGGGAATCACTGCACTATATGTTGGATTGTTAAGTATTGACACCCTAAAATCGTATAGGCAATGTTAAAGAATGATGCTGCTGTCCTAAAACACCTGGTAATCGACATGATTTTTACTCCTGCTTTTAAGAAGGAGACTAGGAAATGTTGCTTGTGCCACCAGTAAAGCGACTGTGATTTTATTGCATCCTTGCTACAGAAATAATAATGGCCCACAGTAACTCAAAACAAATAGTTATGTTAAGTATAAATTCTAAGCTTTGAACAAGTACAGGATGCTTTATGTGGTGAAATGAACCGTCTCCCCATAGCTCCTGGCACAGATGGGTTTTGTGATACCTAGAAAGTGTTGAGGAATTTGTGGGTTGCACCATTTACCATTAGATAACATTAATTCTGTAATAAGTCCAAACTGTTTACTTCCAACAGGTAATGTTTATTTTGATGTCCGTTCTAGGGGAGACAAATACGGAAAATTGGCAACTATTTATCCTGATGTTCAAGAAGAACCAGGTATGTAAATGAAGATGTGAAGTTGAATCCAAATGCTTGCTTAATGTGCTAATTGGAACTTGCATGAAACTAAAATATATCTGAAATTTGCTGTTGCAAATTTGCTGTTGCAACACTTCATGTTGATAGATGTTTGAGGCAAACAATCTATTCTGGAGGCTTTCCCTGCATTATAAACAACAGCTACAATGCATATTAAGGAAATCTCACTGTTTTAACAGAAACTGTGTACAGTGCAGTAGACAAATTGTAATCCAAAATGTAGCTTGTCCAAATGCTGAGTCTTATTTTGGTATAAATCCGGGTGTAAGTGTATTGGCTATGCAACAAAATATAGAAAAATCCAAAAAGCAGTGCTACCTGGATCAGGCTAACCAAATGTGCACAATACATTATGCAAGCTTTCAGATCTTAAAGGCTTCTTCATGAGTTGTTGTTGTTAAAAGTTACTTTAAGGCTAAGAGGGGGGAAATACGACTGGTATAAATCAGTTCTCCCTCTTCCCCACCAATACATTGCCTTTGTCTACTCAGAATGCCCATGCAAAATCATCCAACAGATGTCTAGATTGTCATGATTTATTGTAAGTTATATAATGAGATAATAAGGGTTGAATCACCACCATCACAAAGCAGTGTAGAATATTTCATAGTAATGATTTCAGAACATGATGCAACATGTTTAGTGTTTGTCACATACGTCATCATAGTTAATTATTTGTATCCAAGCTGTACACTCCTTCCTACACCAAAGTGTTTTCAGTGCCAGAAAAAACCCCCATGGTGTATATAGTGTTCATGCTTTTGAAATTCAGTCATCATATTTTTATTTTTAACTTCATCTTCACTGACATATCACCCCTTGTTATTGGCAGTGGATAGTGATAAGTCCCACGTGAAGGATTTTGCTCTATGGAAGGCAGCCAAACCTCAAGAGATGTGCTGGGATTCACCCTGGGGCAAAGGGCGGCCTGGCTGGCACATTGAATGTTCAACCATATCCAGGTAAGCTAGCCTGAAATCCTTCTTCTTGCCTCTTTTTCAATATAGAGTAGGGGGCTGCAACAGAGCCACCACGCCTTTAGTAGAGTGTGCTTTTCCCCACAAATCTTACATCATATTTCATTTTAAAAGGCAGTTTAGTTTTCATTTGTAATGGGGAAATGTTTGTTATTTTAAAATTATATATATATATATATATTCATATATTTATATTCATATATTTATATTGTGTGTGTATATATACATGCATCCCACTTTTCTACTCAAAAAATGAGACATGGGACAGCTTTCAAAGGTTAAAACCAATACAGTACACTTCAAAGCACCTCCAAATACATAAGTAAAACCTTGCAAACAGTCATGCAGTTGACTAATCCAAAATTTAATCTCTTTAAAACAAATACATTAAAAGACCAACTCTAGAGTTTAATCCCTTTAAAGTAAATTCTTTAAAAGACAGATGATAAAAATCAGCTAAACAGCACTCCATTAAAATTCTTAACAATCTGCTGCCACAGAAAAATTTAGCTTGTCATAACATAAACCCTTAGGATGCCTGGGAGCATCCACCAAGAAAGGTCACTTCTGTGTTCACACCAAATGTGCCTGGGGAAGTGATAGGACAGAGACTAATGCATTTCTTCAAAATCCTAGAAGCCTTGTTGTTGTATGACTTCAGGTAATTTCTGATTTATAGCAATCCTAAGTAACCTTGGGCACCCGGTGGCGTAGCGGGTTAAACTGCATGAGCTGCTGAACTTGCTGACCGAAAGGTCGGCGGTTCAAATCTAGGGAATGGGGTGAGCTCCCGCTGTTAGCCCCAGCTCCTGCCAACTTAGCAGTTCAAAAACATGCAAATGTGAGTAGATCAATAGACTGCTTTGGTGGGAAGGTAACGGCGCTCCATGCAGTCATGCCTGCCACATGACCTAGGAGGTGTCTACAGACAACGCCGACTCTTCAGCTTAGAAATGGAAATGAGCACCACCCCAGAGGCAGACATGACTAGACTTAATGTCAAGAGGAAACCGTTACCTTTTTTAGAGTAACTGTATTGCTGGGTTTTCTGAGACTGTGTGACTTCTCCAAGTTCAGCCAATGGATTTTCATGGCTGAGGGGCAATCTGTCTATTGGTCTCCAAAGTCATAGTCCAACATTCAATCCACGATGCCACAGTCTGAAATAGGGAGGTATGTCCATCCGAGATCCTGGATCTGAGCTATATAGAGCTTTATAGATCAAAATCAGGACTTTGAATTGTACCCAGAAATGGACGACTTTCAGCCAGTGGAGTTGTTGCAACCATGGAGCCCTATGCTTCCCATAGGCAGCATTGGAGCACAACTGAAATGCCTGTGAGCTATTCAAAAGCATGCAATCCAAAGAGAATGTAAATAGTGTGCATGGCTCTTTTGTATGCATATATGTGTTTTAGGATCCACCAACCAGGTGTCAGGTGACGGACAGCCACTGAATTGTCAAAAGGCAACAATAAGGAGATGTATTTATTGGCTTTGAGAGGCACCAAGCCATAAACTGGTCTGTAATGTAATTTTACGAGGTTAATAGAAGTAGGGACATGCTTAGGGGACTTTTAGCATCCTACTCCTTAAACTGTGTGTGCCATCCCCAAATGGGGTCCCCTTGGTGTTATGAAAAATTTGGCAACAAAGGTTTCTGAACACCACCAATTTACACACATTTGTTTGCAACAGTTTGCAGTGTTTACAGCAGAGCGTGCAGAAAATGCTTCAGCTGTACTCCACGAAAAGGAAGTCAACCTCTTTAGTAAGCCTCTTCAGTAAGCATCTTTCGCAAATGCTGATTTATTTTCAATCAATGTTTGATCTTTGTATCTATCTTATATTGCTATATAGCTGGGGTCCCGTAAAAATGTTTCTGGTGGAAAGGGCTTGTGGGTAGAAAAAGTTTAAGAAGCCGAAGCCCTGCTCTCGGGGATATGGTGGTGAATGCTGAACAAAGAAATGAATTTCTTTTGCATCCTATGTATCTCTGCTGACAAAACAGTGATGAAGACGAGAGGAAAGGGTTTCTAGGTGGCAGGCAAATTCCTTAATGATAATAGAAAAAATATAAACTTGGTAGTGCCATCCTCTGTCTTGTGCTGTAT
Organism: Anolis apletophallus; assembly: GCA_030556195.1. Taxonomy (NCBI): domain Eukaryota; kingdom Metazoa; phylum Chordata; class Lepidosauria; order Squamata; family Anolidae; genus Anolis; species Anolis apletophallus. The sequence goes on from JARBWK010000004.1 coordinate 88,690,235, forward strand.
GTTCATCCAAGCGGATTGGATTTGCAGAAAGTTTTTCAACCAAGAAGACCATTACAGTAGATTCATTTCTGTGTCTTATAATAAAAAATGTGCTGGCTCATTAAAAAAACCCAGAAATATGTAAAAAGTGCTCAAGTTCATGAAGATAAGTGTGTTTAGTAATATGAATGGCAAGTGAGAAAGAAAGTAAGTAGATTTCATTCAGATTAACATACAAAGATTTTTTTTTGTGGGGCAGGGATAGATGTGAAAATGATTTCAGTTACTTATCATCATATCCTTTTTATTGAAGTCAATTAAACATTTATGGTCCTCCATAGGTAGTCTTGCATTATCACTTGACAAGCTGGCGCTGGTTGCAAGACTATGATTTTAGGGCTAATAATAAACTGTTTAAAGATAACAGCAGAGCCACCTAGAGAAAAATGGAAATACTGCAGCATCCAAGGAAATAATAGTCCAAATTTGTATGGTCTCTTGAAATATGTGGAATAGGAAACCATGCACACAGGCTCCCATCCCAGCTTCTCTCACCAATTGCAAATTGTTCTTTTGAATCCCAGACAGTTTGCTTTGGAGCCCACACTGCTGTTAAATTTAACTGTGGCAAGTTAAAGACCGAACCACTGCATTTCTGATATATTTTTTCATATATTGCATTGGGATGCACCAATGTGTATATGGACCCCAAAAGAGGAAAGGAATATCTGTGTGACAAACTGATATTGATCATTTTACCTTAACTCCTGATACTGCACTGTGGCCTAGACATCCAGATTACCGGTCTGCCAGCTGTTTTTGCTTCTTCATGGTCATCTGTGGAAACCCCACTGATGTAGTTGCACCTGTGCAGCTCTTCGGAGATCTCAAATAGCTGTTTGGATAGGTGGTGGCTCTAGCCCCACCTATCCTCCCCTGAGGGTATATAGCCACAGTGGGGCTAGCAGCCTTGTTCCCCGCTGCCGCAGCGGTCAAGGCCCAGGCATGACAGAACGCGGGGAGGACGGGTGGGGCGGGTGGAGTCCACAGACAACCATTCAAAGAAACCCGGTTACAGGTAAGCAACCATAGTTTCTTGAATGTCTTTGCTGTACAACTTTTTTATCTGTTCCTTTTTATGCTTATTCATCTTGAGATCAAAGCTGGATAAGCATACATTGATAAAGTGCCGCAATCTGTCTGCTTTAGTACACAAAACATAGAGTTACTTTATTGACCCATATATTTTTGAAAAGAACAATTTACTCATGTATTTAAAAAGAAAACATAAAGCAAGTGAACTTTGTCGTTCCCAACCAGTAGTTCCCAACCTGTGGGTCCCCAGGTGTTTTGGCCTACAACTCCCAGAAATCCCAGCCTGTTTGCCAGCTGTTAGGATTTCTGGGAGTTGAAGGCCAAAACATTTGGGGTCCCACAGATTGAGAACCACTGCAATAGTGTCCTTTAGTTTCTTATGCAATTTTTTGGTAGTTTTCAAATCCAAAAGCTTGCTTTCAAATAGAATGTGTTTCATATTTTGCAAATGGTAATTAATTATATGAATCAGCTTCCACCTTGGCTCCTAATTCTTCATCACAACCCGGAATTTGGGTTTATTAGTCCTGTTAGGACCTACAATGTACAATTTATTTATTTGACCAGTCATATGACCATTTCAAAATACAACACGAGTAAAAGACAAGGCAAAAAGGAGAGGACAGCAGCTAACCTTCTATTTACAGTCAAAATCTTATTTTCCTGGTTCTTCTTTCACAAAATGTGCTCTTTTCTTGAAAGCTTTCTGAATAAAACTGCTTACTCTGATTAGGGTGGATCTTTCTTGTCCTTATAAGAGGCATGTCAGAAGATCATTTCTGTTGGGGGACCTAAAGTTGGATAATATGGATGTAACCTGTTAGCACCTGATTTATGAACATTTCTATGATTCTGGTCAGTCCAGGCTGGCACGTTCTCTTTCTTCAATTTTTGAATATTTCTGTTTCAGTTTAGTGTTCGGAGGACATTTAGATATTCACACTGGTGGAATAGATCTTGCATTTCCCCATCATGAAAATGAAATCGCTCAATGTGAAGTTTATCATCAGTGTGACCAATGGGCAAATTATTTTTTACATTCTGGTAAGTTATTAAATAACCAATTTGACATTGTAATACAATTTTTTTATTCAACCATATTTTTGTTTGTGTATCTCAAGATCCACACCACTCTTATGAATTGTCCACACAGATATTTTTTAAGGTCTTTTCAGGGGTTATAGAGTGCCCGAATAATATCTGAGGGCATAACTGTGGGGAGTATTCTTTCTTTTCTTAAATGAACGTGTATTCCTGTTGGTGTTTTCTCACCCTTTTTCCTTACATTCTTGGGAGTAGGGGAATGAGGTGGCCCACTTGGTTTTCCACTTAAAAGTTTGAAAACAAAATAAAATCAACTTACTTTTGTTGTTTCAGGACATCTGCATGTTAAAGGGAGTGAAAAAATGTCAAAATCACTCAAAAACTACATTACTATTAAGGTACTATAAACTAATGTGTTTTATTTTAGACTCAAATTCATCCAAGCTGCAAAAGGAGATTGTGGGGCAAACACAATCTCCTTTTGCATTATATGTTTAATTCTTTGAAGCTTTTTGTTGTGACTGGGCTTTGAAAACAATTAATTGTATTTGTGTTCTGCTCAAACTCGAAAGAGGTTGCTTCTGCTTCCCTACCATTTTATCCTTTGAGTTGCATATAACACAATTCTGTACAAGAACAGTGCTTTGCAAAAAGTATTCACCTTCCTTTGGCTTTTCCACATCCTGTGATGTTACAGAACATCTGTGATGTTACAACCTGGAATTAGGATGGATTTAATTGGATTTAATTACCACTTGATGTACGGAAGATGCTCATAACTGAAGACGTAAAATATTTTTAGTACGGCAGAGCAGTTAAGTCAGTAAAAACAAACTGGCACTTTGTTGCATAAATATCAACCCCCCAAGTTAATAGTTGGTAGAAGCACCTTCGGCAGCAGATCAGCATTGGAATTGCACGAGAAGATTTCTGGAAACAGTAGATTCCACCAAAGTTTTTTTTTTTAGATGTGTCACAGCAAAAGGAATGGATATTTTTCAGTCTATGAGTGTTATATTACTCAACATTTGGGCCACTAAGAAAATATTTTATATCCTCACCATGCCAATGCTGTTCATAGTGTCAAGTCTGTGGGTACAGATTTTTGTACCTTTGCTGGCAAAGTGATAAATTTCCAGCAAAATCCATTACAGTTCCACAAAAAATCTGGTAAACTCAAAAGAGAGTGGAGATAGTTCTGCAATGCATTTCTGTAATTCTCTTAAGTTACTAAAAATTAATCTTAGAACTCTAGGGCAGAGCAAGGATTTAAATCGGGCATGGACAAACTTCGACCCTCCAGCTGTTTTGGACTTCAACTCCCAGCTGTTAGGAATTGTGGGAAAGTTCAAAACAGCTGGAGGACCGAAGTTTGTCCATGCCCGATTTAAAGCCTCAAATCTGTTTTACCCAGGGATGCATCTATACAGATAGATAGATAGATATTTATTTACGGTCAAGGACCAACGTCACATTGTACAGAAAATAAAACAATATAAATGTTAAAACTCCGTTCAACTCTACAGTTTAACACCAACAGTATCAAGCCTATTGTGTTTCTGCGTTCAATTTAATATGCTGGTTCCTCGTAGCTAGAACGGCCATGAGATATTTGGCCACCAGGTTGGTTGTCTCCTTGTGTTTGTCGTCGAGCAGCCAGTATAGGTAGAATTCCTCTGATCTGCCAGGTAAGCGGGACAGTATTGGCGAGATTAAGGAGAGGCGGGCATCCACATACAGAGGGCAGTGAAAGAACACATGCTCTATAGATTCAACCACCCCTGCGTCGCAGGGGCATATACGTTCATGATAGGGTGTTTTTGTGTACCTGCCCAGTAGCACAGCTGTTGGCAGAGCATTAACTCGGGCCAGAGTGAACACTTTCCTGTGTTTCGGGTTTGTTAGATTTGTTAAATAATTTTGTGTAGCAAAGGGTACATTAGTACTGCATTTAAATAGTGGCTGGTATCTGGCACAGGCTAGGTGTTTTTGGTAATCTATATCCATTGTTCTGCGCCTTACTGCTACTCTGGCATTCGTATATCCCAGGAGGTCTAGTTCTTCTTCCTGTAACCCTGATAGTTTGAGGTTTCTGAGAATCGTGTTTTTCCATGTGGACCTAAAAGAGTCTGTCAGGGTTAAAGGGGCCAGTCCTTTAGGTAAGTGTTTTAACTTTAGCCAGAAGTTTAGTGTAAGAGTCTGGACTCGTGCCTCCATGGAAGGTAAGCCCGCTTCTAGGCGTAGGGTGTTATTCGGGACGCAGCATGGAGTTGCTAGGATACTTCTCAGGAATTTGGTTTGGACTTTTTCGAAAGTGTCCAATTTTTGAAGGCACATACCTGTGCGCCGTACAGAAGTTGGGCAATTATTTTCGCTGCAAACACTTTTGTGACAGCTGGGATATATTGGCCTCCCTTGGTGAAATAAAAATTCTTAATGGCTCTTTGCTCTTTGCACGTTGTCTGTTGCAGATTTTATCTGTTCGTTCCACCGACCCGAGGAATGGAATGTGATCCCCAAGTATTTGTTTTACCCAGGGATGCATCTATACAGTATAATTAATACATCACTTTAACTGCCATGCTTCAATTCTATGGATTAATGGGAGCTGTACCTTTATGTAGTTTTTTTGCCTCCTCTTCCAAAGAGTGTTGGAGCCCCACAAAACTACAACTCCCATGATTCCGTAGCATTGAACCATAGCAGTTAAAGTGGTGTCAAGCCGCATTGATTCTACAGTGTAGATGCACCCCTAATCAAGCATCCAGCTCACAAAACTATAAAAGATATTGACATATATTTGGTGCCATATGGATGTAAAGGCGCATTTATTAGAATGTAATGCTTGATTTCTGTTTAAAGGATTTGTTTGTGTTCTTTGTATATCAGTTTTCTGTTTTAACTGGAGAGGCTCTTCAGTCGAGCTAGCTTGTAGAGTAAATAATGGATACTTTTTCTTTTATAACCTTCTCAATCCTCTCTTGAAGTGAAGTTTCAGTCCACTGATCCAGACTTGCTCATGTTGAATCACAAGAAAGCTCTCCCTTATGAAAATCCACAAAAGGACTGCTTTGCTTTTTGTCTCCCTGGTTTGGAAATGAGCAGATTCCAAACACCTACTGGAGCATGCTTTCCCCCTTTCTAGAGTTGTGCTAAATAGTTTCAGTCAAGTGGTTTTTGTTTTCTGAGTTGTCAGAATTTTCTCATCTAAAGTTTAACCAAATTCACTTACAGTATGCTTGTTGGCAGAAATCTATATATTCTCCAGCCACTCTGTTTTAAGAAAGGGGATAAAGCAAACAATGTTGTTTATTGAATTCAATGGAAAGAGTGGTCTGAGAAATGGTAGGACAGTAGAGAGACTAAATTTTTGACATCTACCATAAAGCTCTCTCTCTCTCTCTCTCTCTCTCTCTCTCTCTCTCTCTGTGTGTATATATATAGATAGATATATATATATATAAATTCAAATCTAGGTTTGGATCCTTGGAGCTGGACAACAAGGAACTGGGAGAACCTTGTCTCATTATATGTTGGAAATATTCACTCCCTCTTTCACAGAGCTGTTGAGTTTTATATAAATCGGAATCTTATATAACGCTGGCATACACACATTTCAATTTCACAAATGTTAGCCTTGTTTCTTCTTCATTTATTTCTCTCCCACTTTTTTCCCATGGGTGGGACTCAAAGCAGCAAACAAATGGTAAAAAAGCTTCATAATACAAGAACACAACATCATTCCCAACCCAAACATACAAAAAAATAAACCAACACATTGCATAAACTCATTACATAAACCATGTAAAGAAGCATAAAAATAGCAACATTTATCATTATCATTAAAATCCATGGGCCTCAGGCCACTGGCATTGTACTAAAAAATCTCAAGGTCCAAATCTTTGGCCATGTGAGCCTTTCCTGACCATATAGCCTGCTTATTATGGGTTGTCGGGGAAGGCCTGCTTCCATAAAAAAGGTTTTAACTTGCAAGCGAAAGGCCAGTAACAAGGGGACCGAACACACCTTTTTGGAGAGGGAGTTCCAGAGCTGTGGGGCCACCACCAAGAAGGCCCTCTCTCGTTCCCACCAACCACATTTGTGATGGTGGTGGGACTGAGAGAAGGGCCTCTCCTGATGATATCAGGGCTTGTGCGGGCTAATAGGAGGAGATGTGGCCTCTCAAGTAGGCTGGGCATATTTGCCCTGGGTATATTTGCCCTGTGGATTCCAATAATGGCACCAGTTTCCTCCTATCAGCTTTAGTTTTTGATACATATGCCATCTACCAGTTGCCATTTGCTCACCCATAGAAAATCGTGATGACCATATCTAACAAACTAGAGCTGATGCAGTCTATCCAATGCAATGCTCTGAATCAGCACCCCAAAGAACCCCAGAAACAGGCCTAAAAACCAAGACACCAAGATTTTTCTTCTGTTGGGTTGTGTAATCTTATGATAATAAAAATAATACTTTATAACCTGCCCTATCTCCCCTGGGGGACTCAGGGCTGTTTTCAATAAAAGAGGCAAACATTAAGTGCCAATAATACAAATAACAAATAAACTCAAAAACAATAAATAAAAGCAATCACAGTATAAAACTTATAATAATTAATCCCTAAAAGAACAGAAGACTTATCAACATTCGCAGCTTAAATAAACAAAACATGATACATCACAAACCTTTACCACATAATTAAATGTTATAATTAAAATTATAAAGTGTTTCTGAATTCAAGGATAACAGATGCTAGACAATGGGAGAATATAAATCACAGAGGAACCCTCTGCATATTTATCCATGTTGTAGCTTTCGAATGCAGATGTTTCTGCAGCCATGAGAACTAGAAGCTTGCTTTATTTATTTCTGAGTAACTCAAAATTCCTTATCAGGGTACCAGTATTTTTCATACAATGTGTGGTTACAAAGGCAAACAGGAATAAGTCTATAACAGCAAAATAATGGGGAGTTTTAAGGAATGTTAGAAAGATTGGGTATCATTTGTTAGAGAATTCTTCCATTGGAAACTCAGAGCTCTGCCCCAAACCCCTTACAGCAGGCATGGGCAAACTTCGGCCCTCCAGATGTTTTTGACCTCATTCCAGAAATCCCAGTCAGCTTACTGGCTGTTAAAAATTGTGGAAGTTGAAGTCCAAAACACATGGAAGTCCGAAGTTTGCTCATGCCTGCCTTACAGTCACAGACCTCAAATAAATTATCTGTGGGAATTTTGGCTTCCCTCCCCAGTGAAAAAATGGAGATATGCTACATTTTAATGTGAAACATAGGATTCTTGAGACCTTTTCATGCTGTCGCTGATGTTCTTATTGATTGTGTCATAATTAGTAGTAGGACAAGCGTTATAATTCATTTCTTCTTACTTTCTCTTATCTTTTAGGATTTCTTGAAGGAGTTTTCATCTGATCAGTTTAGAATGCTTTGTTTGCGGAGCAGATATAGGGCAGGTAAATAAAATTTCTGTGACTTGGAGACAGGACTTTGTGACTTCTTGTTCATGGTATCATTGTAAGACGCATGTATCTTCATCTTTTGGGTAGCCATGAAATGGCTGTTTTATTCAGAGGGAGTTTTTTGGTGGGGAGGAAATGTAATTTTAGAGGTAACCCGAGTACATTTTGATTTTTTTGAGATAAATCTTAACATTTAGCCCTGGATTAACTATGGCTGGGTGGAAAGATCTCAGTTATATTTTTGCAGTGTCTCCATGAAGTATTTTAAGGGGCAATGTGTGTATGTGTTTGTACACGTGAGCGAGACAGACAAACAAACAAATGGGCAGTTCACTTAGTAACAATCTCCTCTCAAGGATGGGCAGCCTGTTTCAGACAGAGAAATGTGTTCAGTTTCAGAGTAATTTCGGGAAGATGCAATCTAGTGGCAGATTTTACTGTGTTGTATTGTATTTTTGAAGGGCTTGGCCTCATGTTAGCCGCCCCGAGTACCAATTGGGGAGATGGTGGTGGGGTATAAATAAAGATGATGATGATGATTATAGATGGCATCACAGCCAAAGGGTAGGAGCAGAAATGCTGGTATAATTCATCTTAAATGGTTCCTTCCAGTAAACAATAATAGTTGACTTTTTAGAATGGAGTAGCCATATTGAAAGCTGGAGAGTGTTCATGTATCTAATGGTTATATAGAGGAGACGATTCTACCAGATGTTCATTAAGCAACCAGGTAATACGTAATTCCCTGTTGAATTTCCCCTTCTACACAATGATTAAAAGTGCAGGAGCCCTTTCTAGTTTTCACTCTGGCAATACTATTTCAAATGGGAAGGAAACTTGCACAAGAACTGGGGAAATACTGAAGAAGATATACGGAAGAAGATATAATCTTTAGCAATCTCAGAGGACAAGATTGCTAGGTTCAGATCTGGTGCCTCTTCTGTCTATCCCAGTTGGTATTGTATAACATTAGGAAAAGCAAACAACTACAGTTACCATTGTTGTTGTTGTTGTTTTTGTGAAATGGGACTCCTGCCCAGCCACATAACCAGTGCCACGTGTTCCGTTTTCTTGATTCATATTCTTCACCCAGAAATGACCAGAGCAGAAATGTGGTGATCACAGTTTCACTTTGATGTAAGCATTGTTTCTGTTTAATATTGTCGCTATGTGCCTTCAAGTCATTTCTCCACTTATGGTGACCCTAAAGTGAACTTATCATGGGATGTTCTTGGCAAGATTTGTTTAGGGGTGACTTGCTTTTGCTGAAGGTTTTGTGTTACCGTATGTATCTGAAGATATAATATATCTCTGTGTATTTAAGGTATAGAATACAGCGATGACCACATGAGTGAGGCAAAGAGCATCCTTCATATAATCTATTCCTTTCTGAGTAGTGTGGACGCCTATATGAAAGGACAATTTCTCTGTGAAGACATTAGAGAAGACGTACTGTGGGAAAGGTGAGTGTGATGGTTTATTTTGACATTTTATGTGTGTGGCTCGCTTGGTGTATCGATGCAGCTAACAGGAGTTACTTCTTTAGGCACTCAAGTGATCAGATGCCATTACTTAAAAAAAAAGGATTCCCTTGTATTTCTTTTTTTAAAGCCTAAACAGAAAGCTAACTGGCCTGGCAAATAAAGCAATACGTGCCCGCTAGTTTGTTTGGTTTTTTTGCTTCCATGGTATCTTTTCCTCCTATAGAGGGTACATTTTAGCATTTCTGTGTCCTGCTTGTATAGTTCTGGTCTAGAATAGATATGTTAGCAATGGTTGTCCAAGTTTTGCCGAATACACTTATCTGCTGGGAATGCATTTCAAGACCTGAGACCACGGTGAACCCTACATCTGTTCTAACTGATAGTACACTAATCCTAGACACGTCTTTGCAAAAACAAAATCCCTTTTCAATACTAGCAAAAAGCATGCAGCTTTGAAGCCACATTTAAAATGTTTTATTCCCCTTGCTTTTATTTACTTGAGTTGTCTTCTTGATTGTTAATTAGTCCAAATTGTTTTTTTGTTTTAATGATTTATGGAGTGAATCCAGGCATATCACGAAGCAATCATATATCATTTCTATTGATTTGTGGTGGGCTCATGAATCAAAATCTGTTCCATCCTGTTAAAAGACAGCCATATTCCCTTGGATGTCGGCTTCTGATTGTGTATAATTTTTCTCCCAATAACACATAAATCTCTCATATTCCACAGGAATAGGTTGACCTTAACTGAATGTAATATAATACATTATCCTCAATAATATTTATGTTGTACACATTTAAGGATTACTTTAGCCTCCAACAATTTGCAGTTAGTTTGTTTGCTAGCAAATGACATATCTGCTGTGGTAGAACTGTCAGTCTCAATTCTGGTAAAGATTCCCATTGCGCAGTTATGAGATCAGTTGCTACTTCCACTTCCAGAAAGATGAGATTTCTCCTATTTCTTGAAATGTACATTGTGGGAGCTATTCACCAGATATAAATAACTCACTCATTAATATCTACATTTTTACGACTGATCCTTGCAACAAAACATAGGGACTTAACTTCAGTGGGTGAAGGGTCCTTAATAGTTATGTGCATTTGGGCCAAAAGGCATACCGTTTTCGGTTCCGTTTTTGTCTGACCCCTTATTTTGTTTACAAGAAAGTTACCTAAAAGAAGAGAGGTGTTTTCTGTTTCATTCGGCAGAGATTTGGTTCATTGGCTACAATGTTTTGGCCTTCAACTCTCAGAAACCCTAACAGCTGGTAAACTGACTGGAATTTCTGGGAGTTATAGGACAAAACACCTGGGGACCCACAGGTTGAGAACCACTGACCTAGATTTAAAGGCTTAATCCTCAAATCATTTTAACCTATCTAAGTTGTAGACCCCCATTTACAACTGCATGCCTGCCAAGTTTCAAAACAATTCACCAATCTATTGATTTTTTAAGAATTATTTCAAGTTTTAAACATAACATTTTTAAAAATAAGACAAACTGCAAGAGAGGGTTCTTAGAATTGTAGTAACCGGATGTGTCCATTCTTAGCCAATCGGGGAATAGACATCACTAGGCTTTTTATTGGCTGGGGGAACACACACTGAGAAAATTTGAACTCCCATCATGCTTCGAGAGAAACTTTCAGTGGCCGTCCTATGCTAGGTCCATTGGGAAAGCGAGTTCCCAGCTCCCTCTCTGGAGGCGGAGGTAACTTTCTAAGAAACAAATGGAGGAGGTTTCTTCTGCCGGGGAGAGAAAAAGACACCACAGATCCCCCTGCCTCAGGTATTTTGTGGACTCAACTCTTTCTGAAAATATTGTCACTCTGAATTCGTTTCACTGGTCCTTTCGTCTCTTTCTTCCGCTTTCCATTTTTGGAAATTACACGAAAATGTCCCTTCAAAAACTATAAATCTTTTTGTTAACAGTGATTGGGGCCCAACTCTAGTCCTTAACCCAGATCTTTTCCTACCATTTGTTTGAATCAGGGCAGGGCCTATCCACATTCAAAAGGTCACGACTGAATAGGGTGTGTGATGGTAAGCTACAGATGCTGGGAAGGTTACCATCTCCCATGTCTCATCCTAAATGTGGCTTGCCTCACCTGGATTTAAATATAGAAGCTTACTGCCATCATATGTAGTTTGACCCTCGAAGCATTTAGGACACAGAGCACAGAATGTGGGTGTCAGCAATTTTAAAGTTCCTTTTTGAAAAGGAATTATTCCATTGTAGTGCCAATCTCTCCCCTCCCCCCACCACAGGAACTATCTTCCTATTATCTTGGTGCCACCTCAACACCCATAACAACAACTGAACCAGCACTTGAACTATATGAACCATGTTTCTCTTTCTTTGTTTAATGAGTCTGCACATTGCGTAACTATATAAGTAACTAAAAGGGACGTTAGTTCACTTGCAATTAAAATTACATTACAATTATAGTGTATTGCACATATAGCTTGATTACTTGCAAAGGAACTAATTTACAAGCAATTCACTATGGATGACTGGTTGTTACTTTGAAGCACTGGCATGTACAAGATGTAGTGAAAGAGCAAACATATATTGTCCACCTAGATCAGTGGTTCTCAACCAAATGTTTTGGTCTTCAACTCTCAGAAACCCTAACAGCTGGTAAACTGACTGTGATTTCTGGGAGTTATAGGCCAAAACACCTGGGGACCCACAGGTTGAGAAACACTGACCTAGATTATGTTTTACCAGCAGATTATTGCCTTAATTAATCTTTTGCCTCTATTGTTCTCATCCTCTCTTCTCCAAGACTGGCTCACACTAAAGCCACCGTAAGGGCTGCCTGTGCAGATGACTTTGACACCCCCAGGGCTGTTGGTGCAATTATGGACCTCATTCACCATGGCAACAGACAGCTTAAGGCCGTCACTAAGGTAACCCATTAGGATACAAAGATCAGAAAGCACAGTTGTCTATACGTTTGAACTGACAGATCAGTTTATTATTTGCTTTAAAGAAATGAAAAGAAAAAAGGGCAGATTAAATTACTTCCTGTGGCTGAGGTTTATATAAACTGCCTTTCCAAGTAGTTAAAACTATACTCTTATTCAGCTTCAGAGTCTTGTTGTGTTTGTAGCATACTTACCAAATGATGCTTCTGTGCTAGTTTTGCCCTTCGTAACTTACACTGTTTGTGTCTGTGTTTATTCCTGAAGAGGCAGGAGATATACCTTCCAAAAACTTGCGCATATTTGCTCTTCCCCATTTTAGCAGCACCACCAAGTTTGGGGTTATTTTATGGTGGGTTTGAAGAGAGGCTAACATTAACCTTCTGGTGTAGTTGCAATGCTGAGCTTTCAGGTGAGAATAGATTTCACTTGGAAATGGTCTCACTTCACCTGGAACCGTGGCTTTTTTATGTTGCTGGTGGATATGTTGAATATTTCCTCCAGTTGCTTGCCTATTTGAACTCTGTCCATACACTCTGCTGGAGCTGTGCTACAAGCAAGGAGATATCCCCATCCTGCCTCCTGCTCTTTTAGGCTTTTTGGCCCCATTGTAAAGGCAAACCCTGTATGGAACTCCAACAAAAATGGAGAGCAGCTCGGTGGATCCCATGATGGCAGGGAGAGGAGTAACAGCAGAAAGTATGGGAGATCAGATGGAGCAGGTGTCTCCTGAACTTGGAAACCCAAACATCCACCTTCGGTTTTATTCCCCCCTCAGTCTGCCAGAGCCTAAGCAAAGCCCAGCACCAACAACCAAGGACAAACTGGGGGATACCTGCTGGGATGCCCATCCCTCTTGTTTGCATCCAGATGACACAACAACAGGTGTGCTGCTGTTGATATGTGGGAATGGTACAGTCACCACTCAGGAAGGCTACAGCCACTTCTAGTAAATGTGTATCTCCAGAAGAGCATAAGGTTTGCCAGGGAGGTGGCAAAAAAACAGAGATTTGGCTACAGCAGTAAGAGAATGGTATTGGTTTCTGCAGAGCATCTTCTGGGTCTTTTATGTAAGACATGGAAGAATGTCTTCTGGTTCATTAGTGTTTCCATCCAACCCTTAAGTCCCATTCATAATAGCTGTGTTGCCTTATTTATGAAATGAGATCTGATATTCAGAAACTGCCAAATACTGTCTCGGAGGCCAAATTCCAATTAGTATTTTGAAAACTAGTTTTGACCCTCCTGAAATACACAGTGAGAGCAATTGGCTTCAACGTCCTTGTCAGTTTTCTGGGTTAGTCTTAAAAGATCACATATTCTAGATTGCTAAATTCTTTATTTTAGTCTCACTATGAGATACAGCGGAATAAACCATATCTCTACTGCCGTGGCTGATCAGTTTGAGTGAATAAGGTATGCACACACAATGATCAGAGCAGCCTTTTCTCTCCTGACCATCAGGAAAAACTTCAGACATGGCTCTAGAACCAGGTTTTTGACAAGTAATTGGAGCAGTGCAATAAGTAACTATAAATCAATGTGCTTGACAATGGAACGGCTTTGGATTATGGTTTTGGTTGGTGTTATTTTAATTGCTGTTTTTAATAATTCGTATTTTGTTTGCTTTTAATTACAATTGTTTATTGTTACAGTAGAGTCTTGCTTTTCCAACCTTCACTCATCCAACATTCTGTATTATTCAATGCAGTCTGCGTCCCACCTGGATCCACAGTTGCTTCAATACATTGCAATGTTTTGGCGCCAAATTTGTAAATACAGTAATTACTGCATAATGTTACCATGTACTGAACTGCTTTTTCTGTCCATTTGTTGTAAAACATGATGTTTTGGTACTTAATTTGTAAAATCATAACATAATCTAACATTTAATAGGCTTTTCCTTAATCCCTCCTTATTATCCAACATTTTCGCTTATCTAACGTTCTGTTGGCCCGTTTCTGTTGGATAAGCGAGACTCTACTGTATATGGCATCAAATTGCTGCCTGTTGTAAGGTTACCTTACAAAATCTATTACAATATCTATTTGTATGCAACCCATAATCTTCTATATTATTATTTCCAGTATCTTGCATGCTGTTATAATGATTTCCTGGAAATGTGATCTTCACTGAGCTATCGCTCCTCTTTCTGACTCCTAGTTTATCTTGCATGAGCTCCATTTATGTAATCAGAGCTGTATTATATAACTACGCGTGGGCCATTCCTTCTGTCCCTCCTCACCACCACCAGGATTGCAAATAATAATATATAATATTTCACCCAGGTAGCTTGTATTCCATGCCAGAGGAAAGCTGAATTATGGAAGCCTTACAAACTGTACACATCTCATGATGTATGCTTGGTTGCTTTCTTCATCCAAGCTATTCTTTTGGGAAGTCAAGAAAGCAAAACCTAGTCTCCTTGCCAGAGGAGGCCTAAGGCCTTTTGCAATTGTATACACACTTTCCCTAGTTTCTAAGATCCATACACTTTCAGCTTTATCTTTACAACCATTAAAACCAGAGATGTGTGAAGTTCTTAAAGCGAATGCTACATTTCCCAATTCTAGACCTTGAATGCATGACTAGATTCCCTCCTTGAACGCAACTCAACAGAATCTTATCAATGGAAGACAGCTGTCCCCCTGTAAAGTACTCATTCACAGCTGATTTATTCAGCTTCCCTTGCTTGGTTCTAACTCCTGGAAGCTGTATATTTGGCAAAAGTTGTGAGGAAAGAAAGTAAAAGATCAGAAGCTTTGCTGGCCTTTCATTGGACTGTTCATTCATCCCCCACCCTTTGCAGTAATGAGAGCTATGAGGGGAAAACACAATGTTTCAAGAAAGCCACTTTCGGTGCCAAATATTGTCTATCCACATCAGAAATGCAGCTTACATCATACCCTGTTCACATATAGGACATATCTTGTGCTTTTAAAGCATTCTGGTGATACAGCTTTGTGGCCAATTACTTCAGTTAAGAGTCTCTTGCTCTTAAAAAAGAAGAGGGTTTAGGAAAGGTTTCGGATAATGAGATTTCTGCAAAGCGGCTTTCTGCAAGCAGAGAATGGTTGCCTTTCATCTTTTGTTCATGTGCAGAGAGGCGTTGGTCACCATCATGAACTGTTACAGTTACATCAGCTCTTTTGTGTGTTTGTGTGTCTCTTTGAAAGCAGGAAACTGGATCTCCTCGAAGCGCTGTGGTGTTTGGAGCCATTGTTTCCTATATAGTGGAATTTCTTAACACTGCTGGGATCACCTTCTCTGAAGGAGAGGTAAGGGGCTACTGTAAATGTGTGTTTGGACTAAAGGCACACTCAAGGCTTCAAACAGACAGATTGCCCAGCCCTTCATGCTTTGGAGTAATTCTCCCATGAGCCCTTGTTTCCAAATATAGCAGTGTGTAGAAACATAAGAAAGCTATTCTGCCCAGCCAAGCACTGTCTCTCCTCTCATCAGAAAGTATTTCTCCTGGATCAGTGACAGAAATCTGAGATCTTTCTTTCACCTCCTCCTCAAGATTGAACCTGAACTTTTAGCATGCAAAACTTATGGGGAACTTCCAAGGTCCTGTTTACACCATGTGTGGGCAACTATTGGGGAGATGTAGGAGCCAAATACCCTTAAAATACCCCCAAGGCAAACCCAAATATTTTCCATTTTCTTCTTCAGTCCCCTTGAAAATGGTAACAGGAAGTTTTGTTCCTATCGCCATTTTGAGAAGGGACTACAGAGGAAAGGAAAACCTAGATATTTGATGCAGAGGGGTTTTCTGGGGTGCTTGGGTAGGTTGGAGTGTTTGGATGTGTGTTTGTACATTTGGGAGGCTTTCCGAATGGTTTCGGGCAAAATTGCTTGAAAATTGAGCTGATTGAAATAAATCTGTGTGGAGGGTTGGGGACCTTGGGGTGGAAGAGATAGGGTGGGCTTGAAAGGCCACAAAAGAGGCCCTGGGATGATCTGTGGCCCATGAGCAGCGCTTTTTCCAACTCTGATCTACACAGTAAAACATGTAACTATATGGCTTTTCCTTTTCCTGCTCTAAATCAAAGCTTCTTAAACCTTTTCCACTCACAACACCTTTCTGTCTGAGAAATGTTTTGTGTGTGTTTTCAGTAAATGTTTGAATTTTAACATATTTTATATACATAGTTATATAGGTATATAAAATATGTTAAAATTCAAACATTTTCTGAAAATAAATCAGCAGACGCAAGGCGTGCTAAACAGGTAGCTTTTCCTGTTTGTGGAGTACAGCTGAAGCCATTTCTGCAGTGTCTCCTGTAAACACTGTGCTAACATTTATGCCTAGATGGTGTTCAGAAACCTTTGATATTGACAAATTTTGCAGGAATTGAGCTAAGGGGACCTCATTTGAGTCTGGATCCACATTTTAAGAAGCACAGTTTAATGGAAGTTCTAGGTTATTTGCAGTGTGCATTGTTCCACACAAGGATTTTGCTATTGTTGAAGAGAGCCTTAGTTCCCTTGTGTGCCTACTGTACAAACCAGCCTTCTGGGTATAAGCCTATGCTTTTGCATGAGTTGGGTTTGATTTTTGCTGTATGGCTTGCAGGTCACTCCAGAAAACAAACATTCAGCCATTCTTAGCAGTGTGGTAGATGAATTGGTAAGCTTCCGAACCAAAGTACGCAATTTTGCACTTGCTGCACCTGAGGCAACTGGAGAAATGTCAGCTGACCATCCTGTCCCATCGAAAGAAGCAAAACAGCAACAGAAAGAGGAAAGACAGAGACTGTTGAAGGAGAGAGAGACCCTTCTGCGAGCATGTGATGACCTGCGTCAAGACCTATCTCTGTATGGTATCACTATAAAGGTTTGTTTCTCTCTCTGCCCAGGCATTACTTGCTGGATACTTTGAGTCACCTTTGTAGGTTTGGATGAGGCAGACTTTGATGCTACCTTTCCTTCATCCTGTGAACAGGCAGATCTTTCATTTCTGCATTCATTGAACTATTCTAACTGAATAGAAGGAACTGAACCATCACATTTGATCAAAGCTTTAATCAAAGCAAGCTTCTTTTGTAAAGGCATGGGCAAAATGTGGCTCCTCGTGCTTATTTTTGTGGCCCTTCACCTTCAGATTACTCAGACCGTTTTTCTGCTTTCCTTTCTTCCTCAGAATGATATATATACTTACTTTGAACTCAACCTCGTGTATATAAGTTGATGGCAGGTTTTGGACCAAAGTAGTGGATTTTGATATGACCTTTGGGCAAGTCAAGGGTAATTCTGAGGAAGGGGGAAACAACAGTGCTGACTCAGGGCCAGCTACCTTTAGCCACCGCTGCCATTTTCACATCTTGGCTTTCAAAAAGGTCAGAAGTGGTGCCACAGCAAGTAATGTAAAAAGAATCAGTGCTTCCTTTAGTTTCTCCTGGGATAGACCATGTTCTTGTCTTTCATCATTTTACTCAGAGAAGGGGATGGTTCCTTTTTTGATAAGAGTTGAAGGTACAGTACTCATGTTGACCCATGGATAAGTCGACCAAAGCATTTTCTGCAGAGTCCACTATAAATACAGCATGTTGTCACTAACAGATTTGTATAAATGTCTAAAACAGTCACTGGGTAGCATTCAAAAACCTTTGTGTTGCCAAATGTGTCACAACACCCATTTTCTCTTATGGGACTCCATTTGGGGTTGGGACCCATAATTTAAGAAGCAATGGACTCTTTCTCAACTGCTTTATTTCTTCTTCTTTTAAACTGAAAAACATAGCTGCAGCCTAATACTGAAACTTTGTTTTTCTCTCTCCCTTCACCACCCTCCCTCTCACTACCAATGCAGCCTAAACAGCTTCCAGGTAGATATAGGAACAAGATGAAACAGATGAAAAGAAGAGCTTTATTTGTCAGAAAAATATGTGCCTGTATTGAAAGATGTACGAGCAGTCCCCAAGTTATGAACATGATAGGTTCTGTGTTGCTGTGAGTTTTCCGGGCTGTATGGCCATGTTCTGGAAGCAAAACTCACAACAAGCTAGTGATTCCAGCCATGAAAGCCTTCAACAAACAACACAAGGTAGTTTCTGTAGGCTTGTTCTTAGATTGAATTTGTATGTAAGTTGGAACAGGTGCATTTTTAAGTGTAACTCCAGCAACACACACAACCTTCGGATACCATAAGGAAGGGTTAACATCCTTGTTGTGTTTGTTTTGCTTTCTTCCTGTGCTTCTGTTCAGAATATTTTACCTCACCTTCTGTCCCTGTGAGAATTAGATTTTGAAAAATGTGACTTGTTGTGGAAACAAGGATTGGCGATAAAGCTTCAGTGGAGGCAACTTTTCACCATGATAACTCTTTCAGGAATGAATTTCTCTTCCTAGGATAGATTCCCTCTCACTTCCTGTTGTCTCTTCCCTGTTCTTAACTATTAGTTGTTTGTAAGTTGGATGTTTGTAACTCGGCAACTGTCTACGTATATAAGTTTTGATCTCTTGTTTGTTTTGTACACAGGATAGGAGCACAACATCTACATGGGAACTCAGAGAACCAAGTAAAGAGCTGGAAAACAGCTAATGTATGTACAGATGGCATGTTTTAAAACTGAGAATAATCTTCCTTGAACTATTAGACTTCATATTGAAGCAGCCTAAATATTTCTTCTGATTTTTGCTTTCAAAATCGAAATCCAGAAGCTTTGTCTGTTTTTGGTAAAGATTTGTGTTGAGGATGGCCAGAATAAAGAACAGATAAGAGATCTGTTCAGCTAGAGCCGTTTTTTTCCCCAGTTTTCTTTTTGGACAGTCTGTGGCCCTGTCTGCTTTGCAACCTGCATTAATCACAGAATCATATTGTTGGAAGAGACTTTGTTTGCCATCCAGTCCAACCCTTTGCCAAGAGGCAGAACAATCACATTCAAGCACCCATGACAGTTGGCGACCCAGCCTTTGTTTAAAAGCCTCAAAAGAAGGAGCCTCCACCTACCTCCAGGCAGAGAGTTCCACTGCTGAACAGCTCTCATAGTCATGAAGTTCAGATGGAATCTCTTTTCCTGTAATTTGAAGCCATTGTTCCGTGTCCTAGTCTCCAGGGTAGCAGAAAACAAGCTTGCTCCCTCCGCCCTATGACTTCCCCTCACATGTTTATACATGGCTGTCATGTCTTCTCTCAGCCTTCTCTTTTGCAGGGTAAACATGCCTAGTTCTTTTAAGCTGCTCCTCAAAGGGCTTGTTCTTCAGACCTTTGGTCCACCTTCCACTGGACACATTCCAGCTTCTCAATATTTCCCTTAAATTGTGGCACCCAGAATTGGGCACAGTATTCCAGGTGTGGTCTGACCAAGGCAGAATAGAGGGGTAGCATGACTTCCCTGGATCTAGACACTATACTTCTTTTGATGCAGGCAAAATTTAAATTGTTTCATCTCAAATCATTTTTTTTAAAGTAACCACAATTTTATAATGAAATTATAATTGCTAGCTTTAGTGACACAAAAGGTGAGTTGCATATGTGGGCTTTAATCTTCACCATGTTAGTCTGCAACGTTCTCTGGAAATGATGCATATAGGGGTGGGTGGCAGTTTTGATGTGCCTCTGAAGTGTTCATGCCGCTTAAAAAGCAAATTTGAGAACAGAACATCTTAAAGATTTATTCTGATGTGACAAGAAACATCTGGGAGGCAGGATGCTCAGCCATAGATCCTTTTATAAGAAGTGCAAAGTTTGGCTGGCTAATGTTAATCTTATGTCACACAAATGTTTTACAGTATCATCCTTTCAGCACTTGCAGGTTCAAGGGTGTTGAGAAGCTTAAAATAACTGGCCTCATACAGTCACTTTAAGCATTACAGATTGGCCTCAGGCAGATCTCCAAAATATTCCTAACGTTAAAAACTCAAACATCCTTGAGAGATCTTTGAGTCAGAGCAGCCCTTTCAACTACTAACAGAATACTATCTTCTGGCTATGAACGAAGTCATGTTCTGTAAGAACAGGTTCCATACTTTTAACTGTGGGTTTCCCCTCATACAAGGAAACCTTGCATAATGGTGACTGCCAAACTCTAGTAAGATTTGAGGTTGAAAGCACCATTTTAATGGTTGGGATGTAAAGCTGCAGCAGATTGGGCACTGCTGAATACTGCCAGTCTCCCAACAACAGCAAAACACAAAAACAGCTTGAAAAGACTGTAGAAAGGAGAGTAGAGAGCAGGACTGAAGTCCTGCGGAAAATTAATGCTTGAGGGTCTGTATCAGGAGATGTACACAGCTCATGTCTCTACATCTTTATATTTATGTGCACTCCCAAAAAAAAACCCACATACCTTGTAAGCAGTCCGGCCTCTCTCCAAACTTGGTTGGCTATTTCTGTGTTGTCAGAAAAAGAGTTGGCTGGCATGATTTGAGCTACCATATTTCACCAATTCTAAGATGAGAATTTTTAAAACCAAAATCGAGGCTCCCAAAATAGGCTGTGTCTTACAATAGATCGTATCCTAGAGTTGTGTGGGCTTTTAGATAAAATACGTGCTTTGCTGCTGTAACAGTTGCCTCTTGAGCTAAAAAACCCTGCTATTTCTATTGGTTTTCTAAGCAAAGTGGCAAAGTGCTTTTGCAAGTATGTAAAACCACCTTTAGGGGGCACGGTTTCCTTGTTTCTTAGAGAAGTAGTTACAAAGCTGTAGTTCATTATCTTCAATTCCTGATCCTGTTGCGCACCTCAAAACGTCAAAAAGATTGCATTATGAAGTTGCCTTCAAAAGGAAAGTGATTGTGATGTCAGTGAGGTAATTGTCCGCTGTTGGCTAAAATATTTCAATGCCAATTTTTACTTCAAAGTATCCACAAAATACTTTGTGCCCCCAGTGGCGTAGTGGATTAAACCGCTGAACTGCTGAACTTGCTGACCTAAAGGTCAGTGGTTCAAATCCAGGGAACAGGGTGAACTCTTACTGTTAGCCCCAGGTTCTGCCTCAGGTTCTGCCAACCTTTCAGTTCAAAAACATGCCAATGTGAGATCAATAGGGCCACTTCTGTGGGAAGGTAACAGTGCTCCATGTATTCACGCTGGCCACATGATTTTGGAGGTGTCTAAAAAAAGTCCAGCAGATTTCCAAAAGATGATTAACTTCCGGAGATAATGTCATCAATTTATAGGGGGGAAAGAAAATATGACTTCAGTCAAATTGGAAGTGCTGATGAAACTCCAGATTTTTTAAAAACCAATTTATTCAGCAATATAAATATTATACCATTTATAAAGACAATATTTTGTCCTCTTTGACATATATCACTATATCAATTTAAACTATTTTCCCCCACCTGCCGGATTAAAAACAATAACTAAAACAATTGTAAATTAAAATTGATTTCCTACTTCCTACTGCAAAGACAGACGCGGGGGAAATGTTATAATCCCGTCAGTCTATCAGTTTAGACAGTTTCTTCATTCTATCTTATTAAGTAAAGGTAAAGGTTTTCCCCTGACATTAAGCACCAGGAATGTGGCGCAGCTGGCTGGGTGTCAGCTGCATAAGATCTCTACTGACCAGAAGGTCATGAGTTCAAGGCCTGCCCGGGTCGAGGTGGGCTCTCGACCTATTGTGTAGCCTGTTGTCAACCTTTGCAACCTGAAAGACAGTCAAGTAGGAAATTAAGGTACCACTTAGTGGGGAGGCTAAATTTAAGTAATTTACGAGGCCATAAAAAAGATCTCCAGAAAACACCCTGAGGAATGAAGGAGTGCGACAGCTCCCCCTGGTGGCCAGATGTTAAATTGCCTCTGTATGTCTTGTGTGTTTGTGTGTCTAAATGTAATGTGTACACCGTAATCCGCCCTGAGTCCCCTGCAGGATGAGAAGGGCGGAATATAAATGAAGTAAATAAAAAATTAAACAAGTCCAGTCGTGTCCGACACTGGGGGTTGGTGCTCATCAGCAGGAGTTCACCCCACTCCCCAGATTTGTACCTGTGACCTTTCGTTCAACAAGTTTAGCAGGTTTTCAAACCTGGCCAGTAGTTTATACACACACACACACACTCGTACCTGCGAACTTTCGATCAATAAGTTTTGCAGATTTTCAAACCTGGCCAATAGTTTTAATTTTTATATATATAAAAATTTCATAGCCTGTGGTGATTATGTTAACTTCTTTAGCACCCTTTATGTTACCTGTATAATTACTAGGTGTGTGTGTGTATATATACTGTATATATACACACACACACACAGATTCGTACCTGCGACCTTTCGATCAACAAGTTTAGCAGATTTTCAAACCTGGCCAGTAGTGTGTGTGTGTGTGCATATATACACACACACACACACACACACACACGCCTAGTAATTATACAGGTAACATAAAGGGTGCTAAAGAAGTTAACATACTCACCACAGGCTATGAAACGTGGTGCATCACTATCATGTTATGTTGTCACAGCTGTCACAGCACAGTATTTAATTTTAAATCAGAAAAATGTACCTAAGGATGAGACTTTCCTTAAAGATGTGATTGTGAGGGGGCACAGAAAAATGGGTGGATGACAGCCAACATATGGAAGACAGGCTGAGTGTTATGTAGGAGAGATGCCCTTCAAGTCTTTGTCACCAACATAACATGCTAGTCCTATATGCCTTCCATGGACATTTGTCAGAAAGACTAGATAAGAAAGAGAATCCGGGAGAAAGATAGTGGCTTTTCAGTGATTCCTGCAGCCACTTGATGTTTCGATGAACAAGCCATTCAAGGACTTTAACAACAACAAAAAATAATATGAATCCTGGCTGTCAACTGACAACCTTCCTTAGACTTCCTCAGGAGAAATCAAGAGAGTGGCCACACCCACATTGGCTGAATGGGTATCAACTGCCTGGAGACAAATAACAGAAAAAATAGTGGAGCCTCTTCAAGAAATGTTGTATCACTTACGCTTTGGATTAGTTGTGTGCAATTCGCTCCATTTGGTGGCTATGTTTCCATTTTTTGGAAGGACTGAAATCCATTTTTCGATCCAGCAAACCAAAATATCCAGGAAGATTTAGCCCATTGGCAGCAATGGGGAACTTACGAGGCTCCCCTTTCCGTCATTTTTAGAGCACCTGGGATCCTTTCTCCTTCAATAAGACTTGGATTAAAAGCATCAGTCTTAAGAAACCCTTTCTGGGATCCATTCCCCTTATATCCTTCAATCAGACCTGGATTAAAAGCATGTCTTAAGAAACTCCCCTTTCTGGGATCCTTTCTCCTTAAATCCTCCAATAAGACTCATATTAAAGGCATCAGATTTTTGCCATCAGCACCCTTTCCATGAAGCTGAGTTAAACATTTTAATGGGAGCCATACCACCTGAAAGATCATTAGCCATTCTCTCTCTCTCTCTATACACACACACACACACACACCCCTCCACATCTTATGGTGGCTTTAGAAATGGTAAAATACCTCTACCCACATTTTAAGCTTGCCTCGTGTGAAAGGCATCATGGGTGGCAGTTTCTTAAATGTGTAAGCTGCCTTGAGTCCCCCTTGGGTAGAGAAAGGCAGAGTATAAATACGATAAATAGAAAGTAAACTGCATTGCTATTTGAGTCAAAAAGCAAGCCAAGCCATGCAGAGTTGTGAACAGCACTGAGAATTTAGTCACAACTCTCAGAAGCCTGCTCACAACCCCTCTCTGCATTCCACATGTAGCCAAAAGAAAGTACTCGATTTCAACAGCAACGTGGTCTGTTGTGGCCAGAAAGAAAATGGCGATGGAGCCTGTGCTGTGGACGACTGACCGAACCAACTGGAGCCCGTTTTTCAAAATAGATCCACGCAGAGCCCTACTGTGGATGGCCTAGAGGATTCTAAAGAAGACAACTCACATTTGGACCCTGATACTACAGCCACGGATGAGAACTGACAGTGATTCTGAACAAGGAGATGAATGAATGTGGGTAGGACGTAAATGATCAAAAGATGAATAAACCATCAATTAATCGCTCCTGTTCCATTTTCCTGTATTGAATGTTTCCTTATTAATTTGAATTATATTGTTACAAGTATTGCATTATTCATTAAATATATTTCAGTCGGTCATGTAAAATTATTTTCCTGAAACTAGAGCTTTAAAAAAAAGCTGCATCTTACAATTGAAACTACCTCTCCCCCGGCCCCCACCACCTGGAAACTGAAACTCCAGAATCAGGCTGCGTCTTAGATTCGATAGCATCTTACAGTGAATGAAATAAAATATTTTCCTGTAGATATATGCATTGCAAGGATGTCACCTGTACAAAGTCTGCAAGAATTCCAGAGGGTCTCTAAAAATGCCAGTTTCAGGAAAATAGTTGGGATATATCCTCACTCATCGCCTTGATCTCCAACCAGAAGGAAATGGTTATTGGGAAAGAAGGTTGCACTGCTTACAATGTGTGTGTGGGTGGGTTTTTTTGGGGTGGGGGGGCACATGTGATAGTTTGGGGTGCCATCTGGCTCAACATTATCAGCGTCCACGTTAACATGAGATAACCTTGAACAACTTTACACGTGATGGACACAGAATGGAAACTTAGATTTGCTTTCATGATACACAAGCAGGAAAGGGTATGAGTGTTTTACTTGCAGCATTATGCTTCTGATCCTCTGGTACATGAGGAAGGGGAACTGGTGGCTCACAGCTGCTGCTAAGAAAAAGTATAATGTGTTTTCAGATTTCTAAAATGTCTTTAGTAAAAAAAGACATAGTTTTAAGGGAAACAGAAGCCTAATGATTTCTTTGATGAAAGATTCACTTGTCAGGGCCTTATTAGTTCACCAAACAAACACACAATGCACTTGTGATTTGTAATATTTTATTTTCTTAAAATGTGAACAATGTGTTTCCAGTGGATGTAATACAATTAAAAACAGGCATGATTGACTCTATACTGACTGTTTGGATTTGCTTAAAAAAAATCAAAATCATATTTGGTTTCCCTGCAAGTATAACTAAGATTTTTATACTTATGCCTTTTGGAACTGATTATTCCATAATAATATTTTAAGGTATTTCCTAATGGTTCTTACTGAGGGAAACATTCTTCAGTAATATCCTTATTTCCACAAGTAAACACTAGGAGCTTTAGCAAACTGCTCTATGTTTAGGCCTTTATCTTCCCTGTACTTAGAAGACAAGCACATATGCAGACAGTACTGCAGGATAATTAGGGAAAACTCTTAGCTATAGATCCTATAACCCTATATAGGCCTCTCTTCAACTTGCAAGATGATTTGCATTGGCTAAAGAGGGATACCTAGAAGTAGACATGAGAGGAAAATGCACTTCCTTTTCCAACATATGCAATTGTGTGCCTCTGCAGACAAAATAATGGCTGTGAAGCACTACTGCAACTTTCCAAAAATTTGACCACCCCACTTTGAACTGAACATGCATCAGAAAAACATTACTTAAATATTGCTAAGCTCTTTTTAGAGCCGAAGTGGACATTTAGGGAAAGGTGCATACCAACCATAGTTTGTAGTGCTGCAAGTAAAGATAGGGCACAAGCATCCCTTTTGCTGCTGTGCTAATTTTCCTCAGAGAAGAGCTATCTTCTGTTAATATTCTCAAGTGGTATGGACTGTACCTTTCCATTGAGTTGGTGCGTTCAACACTGATAGAGCCAATGAATGAAACATTACATTAAAAGAAATAACGAAACTAAAGCATTGTTCTGAGGTAGTAGTTACAGTGCATCCAAATGTTAGCGGTAAGCACACTGAATTTATACAGAGCGATTGCCTGGCTGCAAGTAAGAAAGTAATGTTAAATGGTGCCTGGTTACTGCATATGGTAGCAAACCCTAACAAGAACAAAAGTCCTTTTATCAAAGGGAATGCTAGTTTTGAGCTAGAGATTGTAGACTAAGGCTGCAAATGTCCCTATACATATTTGGAAGTAAGTCCCAGTGAATTCAGTGGAACTTGTTTCCGAGTAAATATGAATAGTAACAAGCTGCAAATCATTCAAGTAAAAATAATGGGGATTTTGTCATAATCTTCCTTTGCAGTCTTTAAAAAATAACAAGGTGGAATTTTCTCAAGTGAAATTACAGTGCATAGATCCAACAAAATTAATGTATCTGCTCAATCAGGAAAAGTTGCAATAAATTGGAGCAACTGACCTATCTTGAATGCTTGTGCTGCCACTTGTTACAAAGCTGCTTTCTCAACATTTTGTTCTTCCTGATGATTTGGACTTCAATTCCCAGCAGTCCCAGCCAATATGGAATTGTGGGAAATAAAGTCCCAATACATCCTAAGAACCAAAATTTGGGAATGTCTATGCTGTTATATATCAGGAATACATTTTCCTGAGCTCTGAAAAACCACCTTTCACTCCCATGATCTTCAATCTTTGACCTATATTTTAGTCCCTGGAATGGCTAAACACCACACTGGTCAGGGATTCTGGGAAATGAAGTCCAAATGAGACCCGGGGATGGAAAACCATTACTTTGCCCCACAATATGTTCTGAGCAGTCTTTCACCTTTTGTTCTCCAATTACTATATGCTGGTGATACTGATTTTGAAAAATCTACACACATATCATTCTAACTAACAAAAAGTGGCATTTTTACAGAAGCATAAAAGCATGAAGGGCATGTCCTGTCAGTTATTCCTGTGCAAAAATTATGTGGGTCCTGCAACAAGAGCTGCTTAGGATGAATTGTTGCCAAAAAGCCCCTTCCCTTTTGTTTGTATAACCATCTCAACACCTTTTGCATAATTATGCCTAGTTTCCTTCCAAATTATTTGGTTTCATATTCTAAATTAGCCCTGATTAGTAGATGCTTTGCTACATTCAGCTAATTCTACTTTCACATGCCTTGTCTTACAGCCTCCTAGCACTGTTTCTTAAAAAAGACTAGTGATGCCAATCCCTCCCTTTCTATCCCCCAAAACAAGAAGCAAAAACAGTGCTCATCTATCTAAGACTCCGAGGCCATTTTGCATGCAGTCCTTGCTCAAATATGGCATGTTTCAAAAGCAACACAATCAATGTGCAGAATTTGAAACCCGGTAATAGCACAAAATAGAGATGGACTTGGTACAAACCAAGAAATTGCAGTGAGCTGGTGAAAGAATATTATGACAGAATCCAGCCAAAGTCAAGTACTTTCAAATCCTGTTCATTTAAAGGTTAAGGGGAAAGGATAGAACAAGCATTCCTTCCACTGAAATCAGTGAAACCTGGATTACAATCCTGAACAGAATTATTTGGGAGCAAGTAACACTGAATTCAACAGTTATTTATAAACAGAATTTGTAAGTGCTTATGAACAATGTATTTTTCTATCATATATCAAGTGCATATTTTGCTGCTAGCACACACTTAGTTATTGCTCAATAACTTGCGAAATAGGACAGAGGAAAGACTTTCAATTTAGTTTTATTATATTATAACATCTGCAACTACAGCTTATTCAGCCAAAAAATGTATTCCAAACTCTTTAAAAAATATCTACATTTTTTTCTATTTTTAAAAAATAAACACTACCTAGATTACCAATGCTGCTTAACAGCACTTGAAAATGGGTGCATTATGCATGGATATCGTATTATAATTTTTCTGCTGTCCGTGTTGTGTTCTTCCTTCCTCTTCTTCTGCTTTGGTCTTATGTTTCAAAGAGTTTATTAAACGCTGCTCCAATTTCTAAAATCATATCAGAGGCTGTCATAGACCGTCCACATTTTTGAAAAGCTTGGTGGTTGCACTGCCTCGTAAGCGAGCATGCTCCAAATGCAGCCACTAGGAAGGGATTTTGACTAAAAGGGAAAGAAGAATCTCAATCAAAATGGAAATCTACAGGCAGTCCCCAAGTTACAAACAAGATAGTTTCAGTAAGTTTAATCTTAAATTTGAATGTAAGTCGGAGCAGGTAATTTTTACAGTGCAACTCCAGCAAATATATGCATATACATATATATACTGTAGCTTCGAAAAGCATGGCGTTTGTTTTGTTGTCTGTGTCCCTGTTCAGAAGATTTCACCTCACTTTCTGTCCTTGTGACAATTGGGTTTTATAAAATATTTGCTTGCTGTGGAAACAAGGATTGGAGATAAAGCTTCAGTGGAGACACCTTTTCCCCATGATAACTCTTTTAGGTGTCAATTTCCCTTCCTAAGATAGATTCCCTCTCACCTCCTGTTGTCTCACCCTCGTTTTTAACTATTCGTTGTTTGTAAGTCGGATGTTTATAACTCGGGGACTGCCTGTATTTGAGTATACGGCAACTGCAAGTAGTTACTGAAGTTAGGCTATTAATGAAATTATCAGGCATTTAATATATCCATCTCCCTCCCAAGTAAAATATAGGAGGTTTATTTCTTTCTGACTTGGCTGGCTTGACCGAAACCTCACATTCAGTTTTCTTTTGATTGCATCCTCCCCCCCCCTTTCCACCCCACACCATTAGTTTTTAATGGTTATTCCATTGCAGAACACATCTTCTAAGCTTGTCAGTGTGCCATAATTGCCTTACCCATTTGTTTTTTCTGGTCCAGCAAGCAAGGCCCAGTGAGCCAGGACTCCAAGAGACCCTGAGAGAAGATCTCCTTGTCCACCACATCTTCTGCTGCTTCCTTCATGGCTACATACAAGAACTGGAAGACAGAAATGTAATTGGTGAAAGACATTCAGCCTCTCTTTCATAGAATCGTAGAGTTGGAAGAGACCTCGTGGGCCATCCAGTCCAACCCCCTGCCAAGAAGCAGAAAAATTGCATTCGGAGAACCCCTGACAGATGGCCATCCAGCCCCTGTTTAAAAGTCTCCAAAGAAGGAGCCTCCACCACGTTCTGGGGCAGAGAGTTCAACTGCTGAACAGCAACTTCCATAGTTAGGAAGTCCTTCCTAATGTTTAGGTGGAATTTCCTTTTCTGTAGTTTGAAGCCATTGCTCTGCGCCCTAGTCTCCAGGGCAACAGAAAATAACAACAAAAAAACAGAAAATAAGCCTCCTCCCTATGACTTCCCCTCACATATTTAAACATGGTTATCATGTCTCCTCTCAGCCTTCTCTTATTTGGGCTAAACATGCCCAGCTCTTTAAGCTGCTTCTCATGGGGCTGTAGTAGAGCTTATGACAGACAAGAGAGGTGTTCAGCAAGTATGTGTCAGAAGCACAGCTGATTACTATGAGTAATTACTGATTACTTGTAGTATATCAAATTTAGGATGGTTTTACAGGAACAATAATTAAAATGAGATATTAGCATTGAATTATGACTTATGTAAAGCTGTGAAAACTTAATTTTCAAAGATAAACCAACAGCAGATATTTTCAAAATTTGAAGCTGTTTGGGTGATGTTATCTAAACAAAGACAACAAAAAGGTATTTGTATCTGCTGCACATTCTTCTGTCTGGGAAACAATTCTATTTAAATGTCATGTATGCCCATTAACTATTTTCCATGTGCTCCGTTGCTCTTACTAATATAATTACCACAGCTGGTAATATCAGTCAAAACAACTACATATATCCTCATGCTTCTAGAATATTACTAGTCAACTTTTTTTAAATAGAAGGAAAGGTAGCATATGACTACATACTTTGACAAAAACTATTATGTGCACTCTCCGATTTTATCCCCTTTTATATGCACTCTCAGTCCCTTCTCTTCCATCCCATTTGTCCTACAGGACATAGTCATGGTGTGTTGGCCATTTATTTAGTCTCAAAAACAAATTTGGGGACAATATGGAATGAGAAACATAAGAATAATTTCATAAGCAAATGGAAGGCAGAAGGAAAAATGAAGTATACAGTGTTCTCTCACTTATCGCGGGAGTTACGTACCAGGACCTCCCGCGATAAGCGAAAATCCACAAAGTAGGGACGCTCTATTTATTTCAATATTTATACATTATTTTAGTAGGTATACACTATTTTAAGTCTTTATAAACTTAAAATAAAGTGAAAGAAAGGCCCTTCAGGAGGGAGGGAGGGAGGACTGAGGAGGGAAAGCACCTCAGAGAGCGGTGGCGGCAAAAAACCCACAAAACAGGGAAAATACCATGATATATATTTTAAATTAATGTTTTTAAAAAAAATCCACGAAACAGCGAGTCCGTTAAACTTGAACCACGAAGTAGCGAGGGAACACTGTACTATAGGAACAGAAAACCACAGAAGTACTTGTTAATCACAACAGAGTTGATCCATCATTTCTTTATCACTATGTTTTATCAATTTAACGGTACGTATGCCCACTTGACTGAAAAACATTATCTAAATAAGTTTACCTGTTTGTCCAATATTACATTGTGGCAGGGGGCTGAATGTATGTGTTGCTACTTTCCCTTCATTACTCCTTTCAAATGTTTCATATATGCAATAGTTTTTGTTTTCCTACCACACCCATCTATTTGTAAAAAAAAAACAAAACCCCACACATTTCCTTCACTTACCCTTTTCTCCATCTGAAATAAGATCTCGTTCTCCTTTTTGGACAATTGTCACATTTCCTAGGGCTTGGCTGAGCCTTAACAGACATCCATGCTGGTCATTACTATCTACAGGATCTCTAAGCTAAAATAATGGGAAATAGATAATACAATGTAATCAAATGCACAATCAGATGGCCTGAAATATCTCTTTTACTAGTATTTTATGGAAACATTTAATCAGAAAACTTGGGCCCAGGGTTAGAACCTCCTATGCATTTCATTTGTATATCGAGGGACTAAGCCTTCCAAAACATAGAAGGGTTATCTAAGTAAGTACAGACAGGCCTGCACTGAAGGGGGAGTTTGGTTCTGAATGTGACTTGCTCATATATCAACTAAAATGAACTTACCATTGCTTCATATAATCTGCTAAATTCCATAGCATTTGGGGTAAGAATAGCTCGAGGATAATTCTGAATAACTGAAGGCTGCTGGGCAATTAGCCATAAGCCATCCTGCACAGGACAATAAGACAGAGACATTTGCTGACAAGAATGATAACATGTGAATAAGCCAATTTTTTTTCCGTGTCAGGAGCAATTTGAGAAACTGCAAGTCACTTCTGGTGTGAAAGAATTGGCTGTCTGCAAGGTCATTGCCCAGGGGATGCCTGGATGCCTTACCATCCTATGGGAGGCTTCTCTTGTGTCCCTGTATGGGAAGCTGGAGCTGACAGATGGGAGCTCACCCCGCTCCCCAGATTTGAACCGCCAACCTTTCGGTTAGCAGTCCTGCCAGCACAAGGGTTTAACCCACTGCGCACAGTAAACAATAGAAATATAATACTTACGGCATCAATTACAATAGGAATTCCTTTGACCTTGGCTTTTTCTATAATACCCTGTTAAAAAAAAGTAACTGTTTTAAAAAGGGGCTCCATTTTGGATGAAAGAGATTGAGGAAAAGAATTAACACAGTAATAATATACATTAGGTTTTAAAATTACATTGTATTTAGGATTGAAGTAATTTTAGCATATTAAATGAGCTTTAAAATAGGGATGAATGCTTTCACATATTTCACTGGAACAAGCATTTTCAAATTTTGTCCCTGCATGGTGAAATTATGATCAATGTTTTATTTATATAGCCATATAAAGGCAAGTCTTTCTGAATCTGAATAGGAAACGTTTAAAAAAGAAAAAAATAAGACAGTGACAAATTGTTACTAGAATCACTCTGCTCTTTGACAACTTCCAAGTGAAGCTCTCGGCAACTTCCCACATGATGCAAGCCTGCCATCCCCACTATACAGACACAAAGTTTGCTGCCAAATTTTTATTCTGGGCATCCACAATTCGAATTTGCATACTGCCAGTTAATTAGAGGGAGACATGTCAGCAAAACAAGTTAATTTTGACATTGTTCCCTCTTTTCCTAACACAGCTTGGTGAATTCAGCAGAGTTTTTTTTAAAAGAAACATATAAACAAAATAAATATTTTGTAAACTGCAGCAAACACACCCATGAGGGATGGGGATGTGGCTTATATTAGCAAGAGCATAAAAATAAATAGCTCTTCCTTGGAAGCTACACAGAATTCCAGAAGACAAAATAAATTCTTCATTACAGTAACTTGTAATATTATTTTTCACTGGCTTTTTGAATACATGGCTGAGGAGACAGTAGTGTGATGTGTTAAGAATAATGGCTTTTTCATTCAATTTAAAAACTTTATCTACCTTACATTCTAATATATGGCATACTAAAAATTAGACATGGTCTATATTTTACTGGAAAACCATTCCTTAAATCACACCATGCAGTGATTTGACAGTGTCACCCTTCATTTGGAGGGCCAGCAAGTGTAGTGGTGGAGAATTGCATTATGTGCCTAGAAGTGCATGGGCCCATCACATTCTCTCAACTTAAGAGAAAAGTAAAGGTAAATCCACTATGAACAAATCTTGTAAAGAAAACCCCTATGATAGGCCCACCTTAGGGCTGCCAAAAGTCAGAAATGACTTTAAGGCATAAAATAACATGGCCCATTTTCCTGGGGTTTTTTTCTATTTGCACCTAGGTCCATACCAAAGTGAAATATTCCAGGCAAACCATCTTTGTTTTGCCTTAAACTCAGCATCTTTCTCTAAACATATGGGTGTATTCAACCGGGAGTGTTAACACGGCTGATCCTGTTCCTTAAACAAATTCTGCAATTTTCTGTTAAGTAGCCATCAATGCTCAAATAGCACTGTGCCATCTCCTCTGAAGCCTTTGAATATTTTATTTTTCATAGCCTCTGGACTTCTAAAACAACAAAGTCAGGAAAGAGCCAAGTATTCCAAGGCCTTCATCTGACTGAGCAGCATATTCCTATTGAGACTCTGGGCAAGTCTTAGGGAGGCCTATATACAGTTTCTCACATACAATGTAACATAGATCACTAGGCAATCACTGCTAAATTGAGTGTTTCCACTGCTTGTTAGTCCACCTGGATTCAGGCCAAGGAGTGCCCAGGCTGAGGTGGCACCCTTCACATTCAAGCACTGGACAATGCCTCTGCTTTCAACAGTATAGTTAAGGAAGCCCGACTTTAAACATTCAAGACCATTAGCCATTCTTTGTAGTACGTGAG
This sequence comes from Anolis apletophallus, assembly GCA_030556195.1. Lineage (NCBI taxonomy): Eukaryota > Metazoa > Chordata > Lepidosauria > Squamata > Anolidae > Anolis > Anolis apletophallus. The sequence goes on from JARBWK010000004.1 coordinate 88,723,270, forward strand.
AGTTCATACAAAAGACCAGGCATTACCAATGTCTGATTCTCTCACATTATCTGTTATGGATCTCTAGGACCAAGAGATCTGCATTTAAAACATTAAGTGTAGGTTCATGAATAGAATAGAGTATGTACTAAAGAGACCTACTGCACAAAATATTGAAATCCAAATTACCTTCGCATTTGCAAGCAGTACATCCTCTCTCCCCAATCCAGGGCCAATGACAACTGAATGCAATCGTGGTAGCCACTTTTCCACTTCATGAACAGCATCAGGCCTATCCCTAAAGGGGGAATCAGAGAACAGAATTGCAGGTTTGCAAAGGTATGATTCTTGTAATGCAAACACATGCTTTTTTTCCAATTTAAGTGGGACAACCTTCAATTCAGTCCCATGTGTCAAGTTCCATTACTAGGCGTAAAAGAATGAGGCTTAAAGGCCGCAAATCTGAGAAGATCCCGGAGTAATAAAACCACTCATCAGTACAGGCAAACCTCAGTTAACATAGCTTCTGATAAAGAAATCATTTAAAAAGTGTTTTCTATATTCAACCAGCCATACTCTGTGTTTTTCACCAGCGTCAGATGAGTAGGATGGTTAAGGAAGAAATGCAGACGTTGGGAGTTGGGCAGCAGCACTGTGTTGGCAGTAAACAATGTAATAAAGCTTGTAAGCTAAAATAAGCTGCCTCCAAAATTCTTTACTGGATGTATTCAAACAAAATCCAGAGAAAAGGAGAGCAAAAATAAGTCTGCCCTACCAGCTAGCCCACTATGTTAAAAATATGTGAGATCTCTTAAGTTTATTTATTTATTTGCTCACTCTATTTGTATCGTGAGGGGGACTCAAGGCAATTTTACATGTGGCAACTATTCAATGCCTTTGGACAATGAACAGTTAGAATACACTTAAAATTAAAATTAAATGAACATTAAAACATATAAAACATTGCACTCATTATTAAAATCACGCCAACTTCAATCATAATCCGGGCCCATTCCAAAGATCAATTGCACATATTTTGAGGCTATTATAGCACTATAGATTAAGTCTGGTCACCAAAATGGAAAAGTGCAGGCTGATAAAAGAAAAGATAATCCCTGGATGCATTTCTGAAAAGCCTTAAAGTGGTCTCTAGAAGGTTGAAAATGTTTTCAGTTACATATGCAAAGCACACATGACCCGACTTTTTTTTTCATGTTAGTATACTGTTAGTTGGAGATGAAAACTATGTTGACTTCTTTTTTGTGTAGGAATCTATCCCAATTTTCTTCAAGTTATTTCAAGAAGCAATGTGATGGAATACATTTAAGTTCATGTTTGTTTCAAACTGCCAGAGATGGAAGAGGAGATAAATAACAATTCTGCTTTGACGAAAGGGGATGTTAGCCATTCTAAAAACCCACACAAAGTACCATGTACACGGTGTTCATCCAATACAGCAGATGGACTCTGCTTTGAATCTTGAATGAATGAATGTCCAAACAAAGATATATGATGCTTTGATCCCAGCTTCGAACATGAAATATTCTTCTTACATAACTTCAGACTTTATCTTTGTTAAGTTACAAAGGGAAAAAGCAAGACAGACCCGCCAGGATACTTACAGAACTGGATGAACAATGAGCTCTGGGCTGTAAGACTTGATTACACCTGCTGCATCTTTGGTACAAAATACATGGGATAGATCTGCACCCTAAGAAGATATTCATATATAGTTAAATCTTTGTCATCATTGTGCTAAACCAGGTGAGGGTATCATGAAGCTGACAGAGCTGGGGAAAGAGATTCTGCGCAGACCTTGCTCCCCGCTCCCATCAATCTCCCCCCATCGCTTGACTGAAAAAATAACTCTGGGGTGTGTATACAATTTCAGGCCCAACCCCACCATGGAATCAACAGGAAATAGGCTCTCAACGTATCTAATAGTTTCAGGGTCTCCAAGAATGGCAATAGTGAAGCCCACTGAGGACTGGGGAAATGTAAACCAGGTCTCCAACTCTTGGAGGGTGCCCAACCTCACAGTAACTCATCAAGTACAGGGCATTCATTTAAAACCATTAACTACTCAAAAAGGGTTAGTTTCATACCTCCCAGATTTATTTTACCCAAACACTGCTTACACACTTCTAACAAATCGATTTCTTATGGTTTACATTTACCACCCACGTCCTATATACATAGATCTGGAAATAAGTCTCATTGACTACAATGACACACTTTTGTTAATGTCAGACATTAAAAGCCATCCCCCTTCATATAAAAGCCAGTTCTCCAAATTCCATAACAGCCTAGAATAACTAAAGAGGATATCCATTCTCCCTCTCAACAAACATGAATAAAATAACAATTCATTATAAAAGCAGCTATTTCAAAATCAGTTGCCTATTGTGTAGACATTTCAGTTTTGACTTATTTCTAAGGGCTTGTGTAAACTGGTGAAAAACTGAGTACAGTACTCAGCCCACAACAAATAGCAGATTCTGGTAGGTATTGCACCCCCCCCCTTTAAACCAATTTTGTCCATTTTGGAAACTCTGGAGCATTATGAGGCTTTGGGGGGGCCATGGGACAGTGGGACTGAGTCCTATTTGGTCTGATTTGCCATTCAGACTGGGCATTGGTGCCATTATCCGTTCCCTGTGCTCATCAGTTCAGGGAAAAGGGACACATTGTGCCCATGTTTCCTCTGCTCCTAACTAGCCATGATCTGAGTTTATGACTGTAGTGAGCACCATCTACTTCTGCTATATACTTTAAAAAGAAAGCTTACCACTTTGAGAGCGGAGATTGCAGCAAAATATGGTGCCCCAGTATACCTACAAGTGGGAAAAGATTAGATCAGGAAACATATTTACATTTCTATTGTCAGTGCTGACAAATTCAGTTGAAGAATAACAAACACACTCATGCTTAATTTCTGTTAGTTGCAATTTTTAAAGCTTGAAAATTATACCACCACAATGCAGTGCAAATTTTCCCAGTAAAGACTGGAGTATAAACAGTCAAGTTGTCTGATGAATTAATACAGACAAATGTAAATTTATAAAATCAATAAATTGATCAGCTTGTTTTCACGGATCAGTTTCTGTTGCCATGCTATGACTTAATTCATGATAACAAATCTAGCAGATACTTTTACAAAAAGGAAATACGGCATCACTGCAAGTTGCTATTATCTTGCAATAAACATGACAGTATAACAGTTTCTAAGCAACTGATACAAAATGGGATCTACAGAAGAAATCTCTTTGTTACTGAAAAATTCAGTTTTCACAACTACTTATTGAAGGGGGATTACTGTTAATTTCTACGGGCCATAATGCAGTTAATGGATCACATAACATCCCTCCCCACAAATGGGAAAGAACAAAGAACTCTGTAGGCAGTCAAATTCTTATTTGACTAGCACTTCCAGCTTCTAAGACTTTCACTCTACCTATACACTTTCAAGTATACCTTTGTAGATCTAAAGGCTATAAATATTTTCTTTTTAATGAAAGTTGAGATTCCCTGGGATCTGAATTCTACATGTAATATATTCCACTCTTCTGAGCTCACAGGATTGTGAAATAAACACACTGTCATGGCATTCTCCTTTTCAGCAGTGAGCACCTATATAATTTCTCCTAAAAACTAATCGTTTTCATAATAATCCATGGTATCTCAAAAAGCAGATGATTTATGGTTCGGGGTCTAGACGTTAAGAGCTTTTATACAGCTGTCAAAATTATCATGGCCAACATAATATGCAAACATAAATTGAACTATATGGATTTCTTGGTTTAGAATTTGCTTTCTTGCTTTATTTTCATACTTTCTAATTCAGGGGTTTCAAACTCAATTTCATCACATCAGCCTTATGGTTGAAATCAAAAGGGCATTCAATCTATGGATAGAGAATCCGTGGCCACAGAGAGCCAACTATAATCTTTTAACATAATGGTCAGGGCTCTTTAGTTTTTACCCAATTTTGGTCCTCATGGGTCACTGAATGACAACTCCTATCACTTATGATTACCTGCCATGAGGACTGAGGATAATGGGAATTGCAACCCAACAGCACTGGTAGCTTTGTGGCATTTTAAAATCAAACATCATATTCACAAGCCTTGTATCTAAATTTAAATCCCACTATCCTGACTAAAAAGAACAAACTTCAGCTTCCCATATGGTACTGCATTACAACTCCCATCAGTTCTAGTCGTCATGTCTAATGAGGAATACAGGGATTATCGTTCACATAAAATGACATGTCGGGTTGGAATCAGCCTGTGGGCCTTGAATATGACAAATGTGCTTCTTCTTCCTTTCTCCTATGGGATTTTGTAACTTTTACACAATTGGGGTGGGTCTGCTTTCCTAATTGCATCTTCAAGGTAAATCAATTGTTTAAGTCCAATTTAACCAAAAAATCTGCAGAAAGAAGAGAAAGAAGTTGAAGGAACTAACTACTAAGGACTCTTCAGACTGCCTCCCTTTGCTCCTAAACAGTATAGAGTATCAACCCAAGAAAAAATTAAGTGTAATCAGCAGTGGATGGTGGCAGCAAAAAGGGCAGACACACGTGCTGTATTTCCTGAGATCTACCCTAGAGTGGGGCTGATTCTGAGGAGGGATCCCAAAGGTGTCTCTTGTGGTTTGGATTCACCTTTTTTTAAAAAAAGAACTGTATTGTTTGTAATACAGGTTACTCATGCCTTTCACAGCAACAGGTATATTATGCTTGTAAACAGTCACTCAACTGGTTGCTTGCAATGTCTAAAATCTGATCAAGACAAAAAAAACAACAACAGAGAAGCAAGCTCTTTAAGAATTGCAGAGACGGGATGCCCTGTTTCTTCTAAGAAGTCAAAGTGGCACAACTAATGATCAAAGGTGTGGGGGAGACTATTAAATCATTGGTAATTAATAGGCCCGGTTGATCCATGGTTCTAAATGCTTCAACAGTACTTACAAAACAAAAGTTCTGGTGGTGAACATTTCAGAACTCTATCAAAATTTCATTATTATTTCATTATTGGCGATTTTAAAGACAGAACCAATTAGGAATTGCCATTTATAACGAAATTTTGAAAGTTTTGTTAGAGTTCTGAAATGTTCACTACCAGAACTTTTGTTTTGTAAGTACTTTTGAGGCATTTAGAACCATGGTTCAACCAGGCCTAGTGATTAAGTAGTATTTGAATGATATATATTTTCACTTACTCTTGGCATCCTCCAACAATTCCTATTCGTCCATCTTGGCCTTTATGTTTTTTGGCAGTTAGAGGAGGAATGATGTTTCGCACCAGTTGGAATATATTCTCCATTTCCTTTATAGAATGTGTTTTGTGCATTGAAAAAGATCTCTCTATAACTGAAAAAAGGAGACACTTCATTTGTTATGTCAAATATGAACTTTTCAAAACATTAATATGTGAATAAAATATATTTCCAATAAATTACAGTACTAAATATTCTTGCTTATATTGTATCCTTTTGCATATATTGTTAATTAACTTGATGACCTGATTTCCACCATCACTGAAATGACCTGATTTATATGATGTATATGATGGCACAAATCAGGCCATCAAGTTAATTACAATGTCCAGCTAGGGAACTCCCTTCCTGGTGAGATCAGATCAGGCCCCTCCCTCCTATCCTTCAGAAGGATGGTAAAAACTTGGCTGTGGGACCAAGCTTTCGGGACAGTGCAATAAAGCAGCGATAGGAAATCTTACCAGGCCAATTAGATTAGATGCAGATGATCAAGACGGTTTTAAACAGTGTATTTTAATGTTGAGACAAATGTTTTTAATGTTTACTGTATGCATATAATGAATTCATGTCTCTGCATTAAATATTTGCTGTTTGTATGTTGTGCTCCGCCCTGAGTCCCCTTCGGGGTGAGAAGGGCGGAATATAAATGTTTTAAATAAATAATATTTATAAACCAGAGAAAGAACAGGTGGACAAAGTAAGCCTGAACACTAGTTCCTGACAGGCCCAGAAGGTAAACCAAATAAACCATGAGTTGAGGGTCTCTAGTTCATTTAACAGCCAGTGTGCATCAGTATGCAGGCTCAACCCTACAAGTAAAAAGTCTTACAACTTGTTGCAACACCAAATCTACTTCCTGTTACCAGACATCCCAACAACTCACACAATCTTACTTACTATTAATAGTACTTAAATAAAACATATGGATTGGTGTCTATTTGCTTTTTTGCTGAACCATGTTCTGTACCATCGTCACCTAAGCAAGCAGTTGTAAAATCATTTGCAAAATGATGCAGGAGGAGATCTTTGGACCTTCACACACTGGCATCATCTTCCCACACTCATAATGGGCACAATCACTTGCTTTTGGAAGGGAAAGATTATAAGAAAATGCATGCATACTGTTGCTCCCCCCCCCCCTGCATGCCCAGAAACAGATACACAAATTTTAAAGCTCATGCCAGTTACATGGTAGCCCTTGTCAGGTGTTCTACAAATCTGAACTTTAGGAAACAGAAATACTTCAGTTCCTATACGTCTATGCATGTCTAGTCAGATCCCAATGAATTCAGTGAAGCTTACTTCAAGGTCAATAGAAAATGGGCTGCAGCCTCAGCACGAATTGAAATGGACCCATAATGTAGGAGTCATTTAGAAAAGGTATTGCAGACACATGGGCTGGAAATTGTATGAACTGAATTAACTCCTATAACTGCAATAATAGTACTGATGAGAGGGAAACTGTGCTGCTATAAGGTATGGGCTAGGGTCTCAATCACTTTAATCTCTAACTGCAGATCACAATTGTCTCAGCTCAGTTTTTAGGAGAGAAAATGCTGACATTTTAGTCACATGTGCATTTTATTTCAAGGTCCAAAAATGAATACATTTATGCAAAGTTAATCCTCCATATTTCTGCAGCCTTGGTAATTAATCTTCTAAATGAAAGTTCAAATTACATAATTAATTGCTATCAAATTGATGTTCTTCATTAGTGTTTCTATTGAAGCATATCCTATGTACTTTATAAACAACTCGTTCAGATTATGCTTAGTTGTCACAATCAGAAACATTTTGATAAGGACCATTAAGTACCTGTGGAGGGACAGTGAATAGTATACAGGACAAAATCTATAAGGGGGAAAAACTCTAAACAGCTGAACAGCAAAACATCTATGGAAATCCTAATTATTAAATAAATCTAGCAACTGAATAGACCTAAAACTTTACTGGAAATGCAACAGATCAATAATATTAACTTATTATTTACACAAGCACTCTATGTGTAGTGCTCTTCCAATGATACAGATACCTTATCATATTTTATTTTACTTGTGGGCGTTTAATTTTTGCAATATGCTCTTCTAGGAAAGGCATACCCATGATGAATTAGAACAGTAGCACATGCTAAATCCATTCCAGATCTGTTCAGGCTTCCAGTATCAATTCCAGAAACTGCATTCAGATCTTTCTAAACAATCACAAAAATGAAGAATTTGCACAAAAGAATAAACACTAACATGAATAAACGTTAGACTTTACTGAGTTGTATACTGCAAATTGCATACCATGGATTAAATCTCAAAAGATCCTAGACAAATGTGTGATATTTCTTGACTATGAGAAATCACAAAAACTGGAAGCATGAACACAGCTATGTACAGATCTAACGACCTTTAATCCATATTATTTTCCTTTTACTAAAGAATTACAGCTTTTCTTGTCATTTACCCTAAACCAATGCTACTTAAATGCCAGTCCTCAAAACAGTGTTGTTACACTTTGACAGATTTTCAGGAAGCAAACAATTGTATCAATAGGCACAAGTTTAGTGTTTACTCCTGGCACATCAGACAAAAATGATTTCAAGTCTTGTATATCAGATAACCTAGGTACTACTGCTCTAAACTACTCAGTTTGACAGTACTTTCTCCAAACAACTAAATGCATTACTATTCAAGTAAATATAATTCACACTTTAGATTAAAGTGACTGGGGTCCTATGAGATACTGGGGTCCTGTGAGATACTGGGGTCCCACAACTGCTGGTTTCCAACTGCTGGGAAGCTTGGGAGCAATGGATTCCGAGTGCAGAAAATGAGATTCTACCAAAACATTAGGAAGAACTTCTTGGCAGTAAGAGATGTTTGGCAGTGGAATATGCTGCCTCGGAGCATGCTGGAGTCCCCTTCTCTGTATGTTATTAAGCAGGCTGGATAGCCATTTCCCCAATCCCCACTTATCATGCAGCTATTGCTGCACTCGATAGGGGTCTGTTCCTCTGCCCCTCTGGAACCAGTCAGCTGACAGTCCTATATTGCTTCATGAGAGCAATTACCACGAGGGGGAATTTTGGCAGTCACCCCAACTCCTACCCATCTCAATAGAGACTATGAGTGGGACAGTATAGGAACAGAAGTTAGCTCAGATATTCATCAATCACAGAATGATTGATTGATTGATTGATTATTATTATTTATTATTTATGAGTCGCCCTCCACGTCAGTGCTCCGGGCGACTTACACATAAAACACATAAAGGAGTTCAATAGTTAAAAGCTAAAAGAATAGGAAAATTAATTAAAATAGTTCCAGTAACTCAGGCTAAGTCTGGAGGCGGGCCTCACTCACACCTGGGATGCGGAGAAGGTCCCTGTTTCCTGAACGCGGCGACCTTAAATGAGCTGGTTCGGACAAGCGGTCTTTTAAATAAGCTGGGCCGGCGCCATGGAGGGCCTTAAAGGTAAGTGACAAGATCTTGTGGATGGCTCTGAGCTCGACTGGCAGCCAGTGCAGGCGCTGTAGAGATGGCGCGATATGGCATCTCAGTGGTGTCCCGGTGAGGAGTCTGGCAGCTGCATTCTGCACTAGCTGGATTTTACAGTGGTTGACTGCGGCAACCACGTACAAGGCATTACAGTAGTCCAGCCGTGATGTCACTGTGACATGGACCACCGTAGCCAGCGCATCTGATGGAAGGTAAGGTGCCAGTTGACGTGCCTGGTGTAGGTGGAAGAAAGCTCCCTTACTTGTTGCAGCAACCTGGGCCTCCAGTGAGAGTCTCGAGTCTAGTATCACACCGAGACTCTTCACCGGCGGGCCGGGATCAGCGGCTCTCCCCCAAGAGAGGCAGCGGAATGGGTGGCTCTGGGCGTCCCGGCCATAGAATCTCAGTCTTTGATGGGTTGATCTTGAGTTTGTATGAGCGGAGCCATCTGGTCACTGCCTCTAGTCCTTGTCTGAAATTCTCAGGCACCGATGTTACGCCTGGCTCAAGCTTCAGCAGAAGCTGGGTGTCATCTGCATATTGGTAGCACCCAAAACCAAAACTTCTGGCTATGCTTGCCAAGGGTTGGACGTAGATGTTAAAAAGCGTTGGTGACAAAATGGCGCCTTGGGGGACTCCACAGTCCAGGGTGGATTTCTTGGACACTTGGCCTCGCCACTCAACACGCTGCGAGCGGCCCCGCAGGAAGGAATCGAACCAGGCCAGTGCAACAGGACGGGAGTACTGCATAGTATTGCTACTACAGTGCTTATTCATTTGGGACTTCCCAACAGGATTCCAGCTCCTATAACAACTTGAATAAATATTTAGGCTATCTAAAATATTCTGATTTCTACTAAAAAAAGTAAATCCCAAGTATGAAAGAGAACAGGACGCGATAGTTACATATAAAATACCCCAAAAACTTTCTTTAAAAATCTATTTTAACAGCTCATACACTGCTTTTAAATTATCCTTTGTAGTTGCCAAGACTGACACGTTCTACCTCAGCCACTATTAATTCCAGATCAGATACGAATGGCTAACCATCAAGTGATGTGGTTTTTATTATCAAAACAAACAGAATACTCCTCTTAATCTGCTGGTCACAAATGGTTACTCTACATCAGGCATATGCAAACTTTGGCTCTCCAGGGTTTTGGATTTCAACTCGCAGCTTTCAGGTGTTAGGAATTGTGGGAGTTGAAGTCCAAAACACTTGGAGGGCTGAAGTTTGTCCATGCCTGCTCTACAGTTTTAAAAACCTGAGCCATGCAAATTGTTTAAGCCATTGCGATCTACTCCATACCAATTCTGTAAAACAGCAGAATCCTCACATAAATCCTATGACCAAGCGAACTTTTGTGAACTCAGCTCAACGTATTCATTCATTTTGCAAACTGACCCCAAAACTGCCCAAGAACAATTCTGCTGATTTTAAAAAAGATTTCACAATCCATTGGAACACACATCTTAAATGATCAGGTGCAGACAATGTTTATGCAATAGAAACTGGTACCTATTGGTGGAGATAAAGTCGTCATAGAATTATAGTTAAAATTATCTCCATATGATCGGTGATTTGATCTCTGTGAAGGATTGCTCGGCATATACTGTGACCTTTGTGATACCGTGGAGGAAATGCCTGCTAACATCTGTCCCAACATCTGCAACATCTGGAACTCCCTAGCATGCTCAGCTTCGCGTCGGTTTTCCTCAGCTTTAAGCCGTTGCTCTTCATATTTGTAAAACTTCTCTTCAGTATCCATGCTTTGTAGTAGAAACCTTTCCATCATTTTGTCCAGTGTTAAGTTTCCATGACGTTTTTTTGATCTTTTAGCCTGAGATAATAAGGGCGGTGCATTGGTGTGAACATTAATTTGCCTAAAACCTAAAACAGAAGCAAATGAGTTAGTTTGTAAGAATAACGGCACTCAAAGTAATTTAAGTAGTGAAAAGTGTCTAATTCCACACTTAGCAGAAATTACAAGTTAGCAACTGGCTTGCATATTTTAGAGTACATAATCTATTATTTTAACTATGTGGTAAAAACCTTTTCAGCTAGTCTGCTAAAGTTTTATAAGCATTACTTAAATATTTGTATTGGTATAGCAGACAATATAGTAAGAATTATCTGAAAATTTCTAATAAATAGACAAAAGAATTCTTCCATAAAGCAGCAACCACTTTACTAGGATGCAAATTCCACTGCACACAGTGGGGCTGACTTCTGAATAAACATCCACAGGATTGCATGGTTAAAAGTATACATGCATTAAATAGTTTAATAATTACTGAAATTAAGCTTTCACAGCAATATATTTGCGTTGCCTTATTTGCAGTTTTAAACACATTTTATATATCTGTATCTCAAAGAGTGCTACTGTAAACATTTCTCCTCCACTATTATTTACATGCAAGTGTTTGTTCTAAGTGTGAGCAAACTGGCCTAGGGGTGTCAGCTTTTGGGGCCAGGTTTATGAGGAGATGCAAACACTAAAACGTCCCTGATGATTACACTTTTTTAAAAAATACATGTGCAAATGGTACAGGGATTAGTACATATACCATCATATTGCTCCTACAATACAGGTCCTTCTCAAAAAATTAGCATATAGTGTTAAAGTTCATTATTTTCCATAATGTAATGATAAAAATTAAACTTTCATATATTTTCGATTCATTGCACACCAACTGAAATATTTCAGGTCTTTTTTTGTTTTAATACTGATGATTTTGGCATACATATCTAAAAAAATTAGCATATTCCATCTGACCAAATATGCTAATTTTTTGAGTCAGTATTTTTGGGTTTTCAGGAGCTGTATGCCAAAATCATCAGTACAAAACAAAGACCTGAAATATTTCAGTTGGTGTGCAATATATGAAAGTTTAATTTGTATCAATACATTATGGAAAACAATGAACTTTAGCACTATATGCTATTTTTTTTGAGAAGGACCTGTATATAAATAAATGCATTTGAATGGTATTGTGTAAGAAGTCTGCCACCATATTGAGCATCAAACTGAGCATTTTGTTTCCACCTGAAAAGATTTTCTACCCCCCTAATTTGATCAGAGGTTAAGATGAGGATTCTTTGTCTGGCTTGGGAACTTGATCTCCTTATTGTGTGATATTTCAATGGCATGGTGCCTTCTGACGTGTGTATGAAAGAATGCTGCTACACATGAAGAGAAAGTCACTAAGCATCATGGTACTTTTTGTTGCTGAAAAGAGTTATCAACTGGTGTACCAAAATCAGGGATGCTCCACAGTTATGTTCCTGGGGAAATTATAAATCAATGGGAATTTATTTTAGAAAGGAAGGCCACCTGCAGAAGCAAACTCTGAGGCCTTTAAAAATGCTAGCAGGACAGGAGCCTAGTTCAAAACATTTCTAATAGAATGTAGATGAATATTTTTTTCTGATTTGCCTCACACGAAATTTTGTGCAACTGGTTGTCGCCACAGTAGGGAGGTTGGGGATTGCCTTCCATTGTGCTAGACAGGAATAGTAAGAAAATGGCCAACTCAGTAACACTGAGATTTTTCCTCTCCGATGGAAACATGCACGGAAGAAGACAAACATATACCGTATATACCAGGCATAGGTAAACTTGGGCCCTCCAGGTGTTTTTGACTTCAACCCACAATTCCTAACAGCCTCGGACATCTTCCTTTTCCTTCTCAGCTGTTTAAGCTGTTAGGAATTGTGGGAGCTGAAATCCAAAACACCTGGGGGGCCCAAGTTTGCTCATGCCTGGTACATACTCATGCATAAGTCAACTTTGTACATAAAGACAAGGGCAGGCTTGGAGGCCAAAATTGTGGATTTTGAAATGACTTGTGGATAAGTAAAGGATAAGAGAGGGGAAAACACCAATATTGCTTCAGGTGGATACCCCCCGCCCAATTTCCTGTCCAGGCATTCAAAAAGGCCAGAAGCTGCAATGAGGCAGAGGGAGTAGAGGGGTTCGGTGCTTCTTTTAAGTTCTTTTGGGACGGACTAAGCTGTTGCCTTTCACCACTCAAACTCAGAGAAGGTGATGGATCGTTTGTTGATAGGAGTTAAGGCACAGTAGTCACACTGACCCCTTGGATAGGTCAACTTAGGTTTTGGAGGTCAATTTTTAAACTAACGTTTATAGACTTACTTATGGGTGTACAGGGTATTTAATAAACCATACTTCTAATAGATAGTGTTTTGTGTTTTGAAAGACAAATCCCCTTAGTCAGTAAAAATATGTTTGGTAAAGAGTGAGTCCTAATGAATACAGGTAAATTGGAAGTGCAGGGTGACTCTGCTTCCATGGCTGGGAAGAACAAGGTGGCAATAGGCTATGGGATTATAAATTAGGTATTATCTGTTTCCACAACTGGTTTTATACAAAAGAAAGGGTTGCTTTGTGTGACTGAATGTACAGTGGGTTTTGGGTGTCTGCTGGGATTTGGTTCCTGGACCAACGTAAATGTTTATATACAATGGCAAAGTTAAACGATGCCCCTTTAGAGCAACATCAAGTTTGCTTATGGGAATATTATCAAACAAATGATGGTTGAATCTGTGGATAGGGAGGGTTGACTTTACTTGCACTAAGTCTGCACTGCAGACATAATGCAGTTCAACTTAACTGCCATGGCTTAATACAATAGGATCCATGATGTATTTTTGCGAGACATCAGCCCCCTTGGGCAGAGATGGCCTTGCAGAATGACACCTCTCGGGATCCCATAGCACTGAATCATGGCAGTTAAAGAGGTGCCGAAATGCATCAAATCTACTCCGTGAACAGGCAGTCCTCAAGATAGGTTCTGTAGGCTTGTGCTTAAATTGAATTTTTAAGTAAACCAGAACAGGTATGTTTTAAAAGTCCAACTACAGCCAAATATAGACATATATTAGTTTTGGATAGCATAGGGGCAGGTTAACACCCCAGTGGAGTGTTTTGTTGTCTGTGCCCCTGTTCAGAAGATTTCACCTCACTTTCTATCTTTGTAATAATTGGATTTTGAAAAACGTGGCTTGTTGTACAAACAAGGATTGGAGATAAAACTTCAGTGGAGAAACCTTCTCCTCATGATAACTCTTTCAAGAGCAAATTTCACTTTCTATGATAGATTTCCTCTCACTTCCTGTTGTCTCACCTCAGTTCCTAATTAGTAGTTATTTGTAAGTCGGATGTCTGTAACTCAGGGACTGCCTGTATGTGAGTATAAGGATTGGTGAGAAAGTTTAAATGGAGACCTCTTTTCCCCATGATAACTCTTACTGGAGTAAATTTCCCTGTGGGGTAGGGTAGATTTTGTTAGAAATATTAAAAATTAACTAGGTATTGTTAATTACAAAAATGTGAGTGAATCACTGAAAGGGATAAATGGATGCAATGACTCAGCAGAAGCTGCAGTTCAATATAAGCAGGTGTGTCGGTAGCTTACTAACCCTCAGTCTGTGAGATGTCTCTGTGGAAGAAGAGCTTCAGTGTGTTAGTAGACCTCAATATAAGGTTTCAGTGTTAGTTCACCTCAGTGTGTGGGAGGGAGGCATCAAGTCTGAGAGCCCTCAGTGTGAAAAGGCCTCTGTAGGAGAAAGGCCTGTGTGAGGTAGGCCTCAGTATGGGAAGGTCTAGTGTGAGAAGCTTCGATGAGAGAAGCCCCAGGTTGAAGGCCATAGTCAGGGCCGTAGCCAGGATTTTGATGGGGGGGGCTGAGTTTGGTTCGGGGGGGGGGGCTGAGACTGGTTGGAAGAGGGTCTACCCTACCAAACCTTTTGAATTGTTATCCCAATAACCCCATAAATGTGGGATATAATGGGCATGGTGATCATGATATGAATAAACATAACAGTTTAAATAATGTACCAGTAAGGCCTTCTCGCGGACGACCCTGAGAATTTCGGGGGCTGAAGCCCCCTAAGCCCCCCCCCCCCAGCTACATGCCTGGCCATAGTGTGTGATGCCGCAGTGTGTGTTTGTAAAAAGCTACTGTGTGAAGCTCCTAACTTCAGTGTGAGAAGAGGCTCTGTGAGAGCAAAGCTGTTTATCTGCATGCGAAAGAAGCCCAGCATGGAAGCAAAGAAGGAAGCATAAAGGACATTATTTGTGTCATGGAAACCTTGCTCTGGTAAACAGTGCAACCCTATTATTTTGCTACACAAAGAAGCCTCCGATGGAAGAGATAACATTGGTCTGTGTGTTTTTGTTCTTTGTATCACTTTGGGCTACTGGTGCTGGGTCATGCTGCTGCTGCTAAGTTACTCTGCTGTGCAACCATTATCTTAAAGTGGAGATAATTTAATTGAGTGTTTATGTATATTTAGAGCTGACTTTATGGTTCCAGCATTTAATGTTTGCTGTATATATGCTGTGCTCCTCCCTGAGTTCCCTCCAGGGTGAGAAGGGCGGAATATAAATGTTTTAAATAAATGAATAAACGTATTTGTTTATGAGGAGGGTCTTTTGTGAATAAGCCCACTTGCCCAACAGACTTCTCTCATGTCCTGTTCTTAACTGTGGACTGTTTGTGGACTGTTTGTAACTCGGGGACTGCCTTATCTAACCTTAGCGCTAGCTAGGGAACTATGTAAAGTCCTAGTCTTACAAGGGTTTCCCTGTCATGGAGAGAGAGAGAGAGAGAGAGAGAGAGCACAACCCTCAGGATCCCATAGAGTAGAGCAGGCCTGGGCAAACTTTGGCCCTCCAGGTGTTTTGGACTACAACTCCCACAATTCCTAACAGCCTACCGGCGGTTCGGAATTGTGGGAGTTGTAGTCCAAAACACCTGGAGGGCCAAAGTTTGCCCAGGCCTGGAGTAGAGCATGGGGATGACAAGTGGTCAGAGCTCCCTTGATGTTGTGCTTGTGAGCTGGCTCACGTTCTGTGATGGCGAAGGGGGCTCCCTCCACTTTGATGGGGTGGACTGCCTTATCTAACCTTAGTGCTAGCTAGGGAACTCTGTGAGTCCTAGTCTTACAAGGGCTTCCCAGTCATAGAGAGAGAGAGAGAGAGAGAGCACAATTACCGGCCCTCTCAGGATCCCTCCCAGAAATAGAGTAGACCAGCTGTTAGGGTGGGCAATTACCGGCCCTCCAGGTGTTAGAGCATGGGGGACTTCCACTGCCCAGTGGTGCCAGGAGCTCAGTTTACCAGCTGTTATGGGGTGGGCTGCCTTATCTAACCTTAGTCCTAAAACACCTGAGTCCTCCTCTTACAAGGGGCTTCCCAGTCATGGAGAGAGAGAACCCTCGGGATCCCAGAGCATGGGGATGACAAGTGGTCAGAGCTGCCCTGGAGTGGTGCTTGTGAGGAGGCGGCTCACCTTCTGGGATGGCGAAGGGGGCTCCCTCCACTTTGATGGGGTGCTGGGCGAAGGAGGAGCACTCCCCGGAGTCCTGCGCGAAGGGGTCCCGCGGGGGAGACCCCAGCTCGGCCCCGTCTTCTTCCTCTGCGTCTTCTTCCTCCTCCTCCTCCTCCTCTTCATCCTCCTCCTCCCTGTCCTGCTCCTCCTTGCGGCGGAGGAGGCTCCCGGGCGCGGCGGAAGGGGGCGCGGCGGCGGCGGCGGCGAGGATGGCGGCGCCGCGGTGGTTCCCTCCCCTCCGCCTGCCCTCCTCTGCCTCTCGGGGGGCTCTTCCTGGGGGTTCACGGGGGGGCTGCCGCGCGGGGCGCCGGGCCCCAGCCCGGGCAGCCTGGAGGCGAGGACGCGGTCCATCTCGTGGTAGTACTTGCAGGCGTTGGCGTAGGCGGCGTGGGCCTGGGCCTGGGCGATGTGGTTGGGCCCCGCTTTCCGGGGCGGGACGTGGCCGTTGCGGTGGAGGCCTTCCCGGGCCTGGAAGTACTGGCGCTTGAGGCCCTTGATGCGGATGCGGCACTGCTCCGGGGTGCGCTCGAAGCCCAGCTCGGCCAGGCGGCGGGCCACGTCGCGGTAGACATGGCTGTTGCGGAAGTGGCCCTCCAGCGCGCTCTGCACCCCGGCCTCGCCCCAGATGCCCAGCAGCGCCCGCGTCTCCAGCTCCGACCACAGGAAGCCCCGCGTCGTGGCCAGCATCCTCCCCCGGGCGCCCCGCCACCAGGCCCGCCGAGGAGGAGGCGCCGCCGCCGCCGCCGAGCCAGGCCCCGCCAGCGGGAGGGAGGGGAGAGCGCCAGCGGGGAAGGGTCAACGCCCCCGCGCCGCGTCCCCAGCCCCACTCCCCTCCTTCACCCTCCCGCCCTCCCTCGCTCGCTCGCAGGCAGGCACAAAAGGGTCTGGCCTGGCCGGCCTCCCTCCCTCAGCCGCCCGAAGGGAGCGCCAGTAGGCCCGGCCTGCGCCTCATCGCCTCAGAGAACAAGAGCCACCACGGAGGAGGAGGAGGAGCAGGCAGCGGCTAGCGAGGAGGGCCTGGTTCCGAGGGCCCGCTCCGGCCGAGCGAGCGGCGGGCCTCTGTCCTCCCCCGCCCCGGCTCCCTGAGGGCCCCAAGCGGGACGGCGTCACCGCGCATGGCGCTGTCCCCGCTGCCGCCGCCGCCGCCGCCACTCCGCGCGCACGCCCCGCCGCCAAGTTCGCGCACAAAGCCCTCCGCGGTCCCGAGGAACACATTAAGGGAGGAAAAGGGGGGGGGACGGACCACAAGCGCCAGCCTTGGAAAATGTAAACACAAGCCTGACACACCGTACCCACAACCCTTTATACACTATATATGCGAGCCTTATTCACTACTCTTATAAATAAATCGTACATACCAACCTTATACACAAGGCTAATAAATCACACACACAAGCCTTATACATAAACCTTATAAACCACACATATAGGCCTTATAATCTGTATATGCAAGCCTTATACACAAGCCTTATAAACCATATACATAAGCCTCGTACACTGAATATACAAGCCTTCTCCACAAGCCTTATAAACCGTATACGCAAGCCTTATACAACATATAAACAAGGCTTACACACAATCCTTATAAACCATATACATAAGCCTTGTGCCCTGTATATGCAACCCTTCCACACTATATACAGAAGGCTTATACACAATCCTTATTTATTTACTATATTTCTCTACCGCCGCCCTCATCCCAAAGGCGACTTGTGGTTTACATATTTATTTATTTACTATTTTTATATGCCGCCCTTCTCAACCCCGAAGGGGACTCAGAGCGGCTTACAGCAAACAACAATACTGCCAGAGTGGCTTACAATGTGCATTTAACAATATTGCCGGAGTGGCTTACAGCAAACTGAAAAAACAACAAATAACATTACTGTCATAGCACAACATCAGCACTACACATCATATTGCAGTACAACATATCGCAATATTGCATGTAATACAAATATACAAATTATAATATCGCGATATAATTATTATATCACATTATCATTGGCAGTACTATACTGTGTTACAATACAACAACACCAATACCAAATGCATATACAACACACCATACCGTAATCATACTATTATTATTAGTAGTATTACAATTATTATACTATAACATAATACAATATATTGACATTATATTATAATGTAATGTAATATAACATATTATATATTGTTATATTATTTATAAAATAATAAATAACATTATTTATAACAATAATAAATATGGCAACTAATGCCCACAAGATAAAATATAATCGAAACAATTAATAATATAACCATATAAAACCATAAAACAATTAGCAATTAAAACCATAAAATACAATTCTCAGCGTCTCATCGTTAAAATCACTTTCCATCGCATCATGTCTCAAACAGTTAAACTGCGTCTGCAAATGCCTGCTCAAATAGCCAGGTCTTAACTCTCTTTTGAAATGTCAGGAGGGAGGGGGCCAATTTAATGTCCCTGGGGAGGGCGTTACATAGCTGAGGGGCCACTACTGAGAAGGCCCTGTCTCTCATCCCCGCCAATTGGATCTGCGAAGAAGGCAGGACCGAGAGCAGGGCTTCTCTGGACGATCTTAAACACCTAGATGGTTCATAGGGAGAGATGCGTTCGGACAGGTAAGCTGGGCCAGAACCGTTTAGGGCTTTAAAGGCTAAAGCCAGCACTTTGAATTGTGCCCGGTAGCAAACTGGCAGTCAGTGGAGCTGACACAACAGAGGAGTTGTATGCTCCCTGAGTGCCTGGCTGCTGTACGTTGGACCAATTGAAGCTTCTGAACAGTCTTCAAAGGCAGCCCCATGTAGAGAGTGTTCTATAGAGAGAGTAATCTATACGGGATGTAAACCATATACATAAGCCTTATACACCATATACACAAGCCTTATACACAATCCTTATACACCATATACACAAGGCTTATTCATAATTCTTATAAACCATATGCATTAGGCTCATATACAGTATATACAAGCCTTCTCCACAAGTCATATAAACCGTATACACAAGCCTTATATGCCATATACACAAGGCTTATTCATAATTTGTATAAAACATATACATAAGCCTCATATACCGTATATATAAGCCTTCTCCACAAGCCTTATAAATCGTATACACAACCCTTATAACTATGCAAGCCGTATACACAAGGCTTATGCATAATCCTTATAAACCATATATATAAACCTCACATATTGTATATACAAGCCTTCTCCATAAGCCTTACAAACCTTATACACAACCCTTATAAACCATACACGCACACCTTATACACAAGACATACACAGCAATAATAATAATGCTTACATATGGGACAGAATGTCCACAAGACATAAAACAAAACAACCCATTAAAACAAAAAACACCATTAAAATAAGATCATAAAATACATCAACCAGATTAAAACACAATTAACGTAAGAGTATAAAACAACTGTACTGAAGTTCCACCAGACAATGTTCTCCAAAAACCAATGACCAAAATTGTCTAAAATGGGTGTGAACAGGCTGTAAAAGAGCGAAGCATGGGATAGTCAGTGCAAAGCAGTGTTCATAGGACTGGATAATTTAATAAAATGCAGAAAACAAAATACTGTCTGGCGACCTAGTAACTGGATCTAGTTATACTCAAATGCTTGTTGGAACATCCAGGTTTTCAAATCCTTGCAGAAAGATTTGAAGAGCAAGAGAAAGAAATGATAAAAGCTGAGCAGCCCTTATCTAAGAATTCACCTTATGTTCTCTAATGGCACACAAAACTTTGTTTCATGCACAGAACTATTGAAAACATTGAGTATAACATTACTGCCAGACTATAAGGTGCCCCCAACACATCCATAGGTTAGACTTAGGCCCCTTGTCTATAGGCAAATATCCCAAAATATGAGACAAAAAATTCCCAAACACTTTTCGTCCCTAGCCTTCAGCCTGTGCTGAGCATCCCTCACTCCAAAATAGTCCCAATGCCCCAAATAGTCCACATGTGTGGTACCTTGCTTTCTGAAAGTTTGTTTCAGGCACACAAGTAGTAAAAATATTGTATAAAATCACCATGAGGCTATTTGTACATAATGAGATATCTTGGAGATAACCAAGTTAGACTTGGTTCTTGTCTCCAAGATATCTCATTATGCAAATATTCCAAAATCGGGGGAATCTGAAATCCAAAATATTTCTGGTCCCAAGCATTTAAGGGGTATCCAATCTCTACTTTTTACAATCGTGCTTCACAAACTACCTAATTCCTGCCCCTGTGCCAATTTGTGCACCACTCCACTTGTAAGCAGCACTGCTTTAAAGCTTCTTGTACCAAGAGAGCTGAAATTAAAATACATGGAAATGGCTGGGGAAAAGGATATAATTTTATAGTAAGAGTAAAAGCAGTACATTGCTGTCCTACGTCAGGCTTCAAAAATAAAGCACCCTC
The DNA here is from genome assembly GCA_030556195.1 of Anolis apletophallus. Lineage (NCBI taxonomy): Eukaryota > Metazoa > Chordata > Lepidosauria > Squamata > Anolidae > Anolis > Anolis apletophallus. The sequence continues at coordinate 88,743,806 of JARBWK010000004.1, forward strand.
CTCCTCAATGTAATGAGAAAGGCAATAGAGCAAACTCGTAACAAATTACCAAAATACTCTAGCTTTTCTGCTTCCACAAAGCACTGAAAATAAATCCAATGGCAAAGCAACAAGAAAAATAAAAGGGCATTCCACGTATGTTCTTCAGTTTGCTAATTCCTAGCTGTTGATAGCAACCACAACAGATGGTTTGTTTTATCTGTATGGCCTTTCTTCCATCAGTATCACGTATAAAGTATAACTACAGCAAAAACATCTTTAAATGATACTAACTTTGTATGCAAACTTCACTGCTTCCCGTTTGCCCAACAGCCAATTTCACAGAGATCTATCACAGCTCAAGAAATATTTATACGACTGTGCATTTACTTGGCACAAATGCAATTTCAGAGGAAGGAACTGACAAAACCACTTCAGAGTACTCCTTTCCCAATAAAAAACTACGACATGCATAGGGTTGACATAAGTCAACGGGTGACTTGAAGGTGCAAACACAAGTGAAAGAAAGACATTATGACTGCATGATATGACTGTCCCCACCAGAGGGCTTTCTACATCAAAAATATACTATTATTAATATTTTGGAGAAATCACTTGGTCATCTGTACCTGTGAAATGGGTCACTGCAACTTAAATCCCGGGATAGTTTGCATATCACTACATATTAATTATGTTCAGCAGACTCAGTTCACTGATACACCCACAAATAATGTATGTGTAGAGAAGCCAAACTGAATATGGGTCAAGCCTTTTCCCAGACACCCTTCATAGAATTTACACGAGGTGGTTTGTTCTGTGTGTTTAGGGCCATAATGCCTAGACTTGGGGCCCATCTACGCTGCCATATAAAACAATTTCATAACGCAGTTTAACTGCATTGAATTGCATTATGAGTCTACACTGCCATATAATCCAGTTCAATGCAGTGAAACTGCATTATGAAACTACATTATCTGGCAGTGTAGATGGGGCCTTAGGGCCTTTGTGACTGCTGAGAAAAATCTGCAGTATTTTTAATGCTCTAACAGTTAATTCTTCACATACATTATGTAGTTTCATTGACTCAGAACTCTTTTATGGAACAGACAAATAGCTTTAGAAGTACCTTTGAGTAGCTACAGCCTGACTGTGCTACATAAGTACGGAATGAGTAGGTTCAATTATATGTGTTGTGGGAGATAGATTACAGTTTTGTGCCTGGGCATCACAAAACCCACAATCCCTATCTGCCATAGAAAAGGATCAGGAATTATGAGAACTAGCACTATTATGCTACAAACACTTCACTAGAAATGACACCACTGAACTCAACAGAGCTTACTTCCAAACAAGCATGTATAGAACTGTGTTATATTCTTTCCTCCCTTATTTTTTAAAAATTAAACAGTGGATTTACACTGTATATTTATTGCAGATTGTTCGGCAGGAAAGGATAAAGACTTTGTAAAACTACAACTCATACGATTCCATAGCATTGAACCATGGCAGTTAAAGTGGTGTCGAAGTGCATACGTTCAACAGTATATATCAGGCATGGGCACAAGGTATGTAGGTCAATTCTTTAAGCTAGCCTGCAGAGTAAATCTAGACTTTATTCTGTTTTAATAATTATATGTTCTAGGTTTTAAATTGTATTATTTTAAATGTTGTTAGCTGCTTTGAGTCTCCTTTAAGAGAGGATTATTATTATTATTATTATTATTAATTTTGGGTTGCTGTGAGTTTTCTGGACTGTATGGCCATGTTCCAAAAGCATTCTCTCCTGACATTTTGCCCACATCTATGGCAGGCATCCTCATAAATGTGGATGAAACATCAGAAGAGAATGCTTCTGAAATATGCTCATACAGCCTTGAAAACTCACTAGTGATTCCAGTCATGAAAGCCTTCGAAAACACAGTAATAATTTTAATGTGTAGCTGCACCTTCGGTCACCCCCATCTATATGCACTTGTAAATTCTGTTTAATTCTGTTTTGATTATATGTTGTAGATTTCATTATTAATAATTATTTTATTTATTTATTTACTTACTTACTTACTTACAGTATTTATATTCTGCCCTTCTCACCCCACAGGGGACTCAGGGCGGATTACAATGTTTATATACATGGCAAACATTCAATGCCATAGACACACAATATATATAGACAGACACACAGAGGCTATTTAACATTCCAGTTTCATGAGGGCAATTTTGCCACTAGGGGAGCTGTTGCTGCACCATCCATTTGTGACACCGATTGAGTACTTCCTCATTTTTCTGCTTGCTTGCTGGAGATTTTATGGCATCGTAAATTAAATTAGCCTCCCCGCAGAAGCGGTACCTCAATTTCCTACTTGACAGATGCAACTGTCTTTCAGGCTGCAAAGGTTGACAGCAAGCAACACAGATGGTCAGAAGCTCACTCTGACCTGGGCTGGCTTCAAACTCATGACCTTTCGGTCAGTAGTGATCTTAACGCAGCTGACTCCCAGCCAGCTGCAATACAGTAATAAACAGAGGGAAGTGCTGCTACCAGCAAACCCAAAAACCAACAGGAAACAAGTGTAAAATATACTAAGTATACAGATTATCAAAAATGCAAATATATATTGGATAAGTATACAGACACGTGAGAAGTGCCTAAAGATTCAATCAGTCATGTACAATTAAATACATTAAACTTTGATACAACACATAAACCAGTACATAGAGCAGACCTCCATCAGTTCCGCTCCCAGTGCTTTCCTGTCCATACTACCCCGTGAACTTTTTATACTGCATACTTCATTGAACTGTCTGGTATGGGACACGAACGTGGACAATATATTGTGATGGAGGTCTGCTCTATGTACTGATTTATGCGTTGTATCAAAGTTTAATGTATTTAATTGACTGATTGAATCTTCAGGCACTTCTCACATGTCTGTATACTTATCCAATATATATTTGCATTTTTGATAATCTGTGTACTTAGTACACTTGTTTCCTGTTGGTTTTTGGGTTTCCCAGCCAGCTGCGCCACAGACCCGGTGTAATATTAATATTCTTACTATTCCTACTATTACTACTAATTCTATTGTGTAGCTACACCTGCGGTCACCCTCATCTATATTCACTTGTAATTTCTGTTTTGATAATTATATGTTGTAGGTTTTAAAAAATTGTATCGTTTTCATGTTGTGAGCAGCTTTGAATCTTGTTTACGAGATGAAAGCAGGGTAATAAAAATAATAATAGTTTTCCTGTGTTGATAGACTCCATGTCACCCTCACTATACGTACAGAAGGGTATACAGACATGTATAGGTAAATTCTTTAAGACGGATAATAGAGTAACATCTATGTTTATTTACCTTTTAATATTTATACGTCGCAGGTTGTAAATTGTATTGTTTTTAACAATTCTAACTATGTAGGTCAGGCCTGGGCCAACTTGGGCCCTCCAGGTGTTTTGGACTCCAACTCCCACCATTCCTAACAGCCTACCGGCTGTTAGGAATGGTGGGAGTTGAAGTCCAAAACACCTGGAGGGCCCAAGTTGGCCCAGGCCTGATGTAGATGCAACCTCTGTCATCCTCACGCCTATGCAAAGAAGGGTATACAGGTGTATGCAAGTAAATGATTTGGGCCAACTTGTTGAGTAAGCAACCAGGTGCCTTTCCCAAGGATGCCACTACCAATGCTGGCCCATGATGGAACCTTGCTGGAGGAAAGGCGCCAGGCAGGTGCTTCTGTATACCTTTGCCATCCTGCAGCCAGAGCACAAGCAGTACCGAGGCCAGTGCCACGATCAGGCCAGCGCCTCTTCCGCTAATCATGCCCCCTTTCCCCGCCCGGGCTGGGGCTGTGGTGGCGGCTGCTGCCCTTGCAACGGCTCCGCGCCCTCGCCGCCTGCCTTACCTACCGATCCCGCGGACGAGGCTCCAGCCGCCTCCCGCCCAGCGCGCGGCGCAAGGCATCGGCGCTGCTTCCGGGTCCCAGGCTCGAGCCAGGCCCAGGGGACGCCCAGGGCTGCCCCGCCTCCCTCTGCCGCAGGAACGCCCCCTCCCGGGGAGCCAATCGGGGCTGCCCCTTCGCTGATTGACACGCCAAGCACAGGGCTGGTGGGCGGGGCGAATGCCGCAGCCTCGCCCAGGTAAATGTAAACAGGTGGGGTGTTCTTGGCATCTACACCTTGGGATGAATGCAGTTTCACACCACTTTAAGGCATCGCCACTGCATTATGTGGCGGTGCAGATGCAGCCTAATTTCCATGGATCCCTGCTATGAATTTGTAGTATGGTGAGAGGCACATTCACTCTTTGGCCCCCATCTACACTGTCATATAATGTAGTTTGAAACTGCAGAGTGTAGACTCATATAATGCAGTTTATTGAACTGCATTGCTGAGTCCATGTTAACCTTATAATACTGTTTATGACTACATTGTATTGCAGTGTAGCAGTGGCCTTTGGTCAAGAATGGGGAAGACCTTGCAAAACTACAACTCTCAGGATTCTGTAGCATTGCGCCATGGCATTTAAAATGGTTTCAACCAGCACTGATTCCACAGTGTAGGTCAGTGGTTCCCAAACTTTTTGGCCTACGGCCCCCTTTTCAGAAAAAAAATTACTCAGCGCCCCCCTAGAAATTAGTTTTTTAAAGTATTTAATAGCAATTAAACAGAAAGATATATGTATTAATGCAGTGGTTCTCTATCTTTCTAATACCATGAGCCCTAAATGAGGTTCCTCATGTTGTGGTGACTCCCAACCATATTTTTCGTTGCTATTTCATAAATAATTTTGCTACTCTTACGAATTCTAATGCAAATACTTAATATGCAGGATGTATTCTCATTGTTACAAATTGAACATTATTAAAGCATAGTGATTAATCACAAAAACTATATGTTTGTGGGATTATGGACAACGGATTATGGGCTTTCCAGTACCTTTGACCAATTCTGCTCGGACTTCCACAGCCGAGACCCCATGAATGACAGACCTGGATCAAACTTGGCACACAAACTCCCATGGCCAACAGAAAATACTGGAGGGCTTTGGAAGGAATCCACAATGATTTAGGGGAGATGTAGTTCACCTACATTTGGAGAGCACTCTGAACCCTGGAGCTGGACCAAATTTGGCACAAATACTCAATATACCCAAAGTGGAACACTGCTGGAGTTGTGGGGATTGATTTTGTCATTTTGGGAGTTGTAGTTCACCTATAATCAAAGAGCATTTTGAACTCCCAACAGCAATGGAATTGATCTAAACTTGAGCAATAGAGAATACTGGACCTTGCAAATTGGGAGCTGCTTGCATTTTCCTTTGTGCCACGGCCATCTCCCAGGAGGCGCCTGCAAATGCTGCAACGGCTCAGGGGGCGTTTGCAGACAAGGAGGCTTTCCTTCTCCACTGGACCAACTGGCAGGCACACACTCGCAAGTGCACAACTGTCTCAGCCTACCAGTGGGAATCCCTGGGCAGGTGTTGCTTGGAAACCGCAGCGCGCGTGCCCTTCCTCTCCTCACCTCCACCCACGGCGCAGTCCCGTATCACCCCTTCCTTTCAAGGGACCTGTTGGATTAGAAAGGGCAATACAGGACTACACCGTGGGCAGAGTTGAGGAGAGGAAGGGGGGGTACCCTGCGGTTTCCAGGCAGCGCCTGTACGGGGTTTCCAACTGGCAGGCGCATACTAGCATGCTTGAGAGTTGGAATCCCGCCACCGCCCCCTTACAGGACTTCAGTGCCCCCCAAATTATTCTCAGCCTCCCATCGCCCCCTTCGATCGCCTCACCACCCACTGGGGGTGGTACCGCCCACTTTGTGAACCACAGGTGTAGGTACTAGGTATAGTTTGGATATGTTTGGAAGGTATCTACATTGACCTTTTAAAGTAGTTTCAAACAAGTACTGAAGGAAGTGGTTTTGCTGTGCAGATGATTAGATGGAAAATCCTAGAACCATGTTGAGGCCCAAATAATTGACCAGTTTGAAGCTAGCTTGGAACTTCATTAAATGCTCAGTGTAGATGGGGCCCAAAGCAGCAGCTGCATTTTTTTCTATTGTATATAATCTGTTCAAAAGTTAAAGATGGATTGTCACACACTCATATATACTTTATGCTCCATGTTGCTACTCCTGAATACCTAAAGTCACTCCCACTGATTTCAAAGGCATTTCCTTCCTAGTAGTTTTGTTCCCACTTGTGATTCCCATTCTGAGCCATGATGCAGCTCAGGTAACCAGAAGAACCTGTTTTTGTTTAGTTTTGGTGAACCAGAGCATGCTCCTGGGACAGATTAGGAGCACTGGAAGTCCCACTGTATTGCTACAGATGAAAAGAGCAGGTTCACGCTTGTGGGTTCATGGGTGGTAGCCTTGTCAGGTGTTTTGGCATCACAAAACCCATCAACCCTGTCTACCAGAGCCAAGGATAGTGCATGTTGAGAACTGCAGTCCAAAAACAAGTGGAGCACCCTGGTTGCCCAGCTTTGGGTATGCTCTCTTTCCCTCCCACACCCTCTGCCTTACACTTAACACACACAAGTATACACAGACACCTGTTGATTTCATAAGTTACATGACTGGAGAAAGAAGTACACGAGACCAACAAGAACTGGTCAACAGCCCTACTAAGACCCTTCACATTCAAGGTCATGTCTTCCTTGTCTTACCACTTCATCACATTAGGCAGGGAAGTGTGTCGCAGAGGAGAGCTCAGTCTTACTCATTTTTTAAAAATGAAATGGATGTTGAGTCAATCCACTTGTGTTGTGGTTTTCCTCTTTCTTACTACTTTCAATTTTATTGAACACTATTGGGTTTTTCCCAGTGAGTCATATGTTCTCATAACTCATCCAAATCTACACTGCCAAATAATACAGTTTGAATCTGCATATATGGTCAGTATATAGCCATATAATGCAATTTGAACTACACTTAGCTGCATTATATGAGTCTACACTGATCATATAATGCAGATTCAAATTGGCAGTGTAGACCCAGCCTTAGATAGCCTCAGTTTAATCCCTTTAGCTTCTAGTGAGTGTTCAGGCGTCATTTGCTCTTGAATCCATTCCGTGGTATGCTTGGCACTGAAAGCCAATGAATGCTTGTTGCTGGTTTCTGCAACCCTGCTCTGCTTTTTATTACAAAAGTATGAAAATCGTAGCAACCTGTCATGAATAACTTTTGAATAACTTTAAAGCATAGGTTCTTTTTATTGCAATTTCCAGTGTGACAGGGTATATCAGATTACAGAAAAACATTTAGACATAGAATGACATTGAACATACAGACATACAAATTCTATGCAACTACATTGGATTTACAACAACTTACAGTTACATTGGACTAGCAAACAGGCAAAGGAGAATTCCATTTTCAATCACCATTTATACACATATACATGCACTCATCCTCATGCATTCAATTGTTACCGTATCCTTTTCTCCCTCCTTGGAGAAGTACCTGTTAGACAAGACCCTGCTTTCCTGCAGCCTGCCAATGCATAGTTCCAAAACTTCCATAGCTTAAAAACTCCAAAATGCATCTTTTCCCTAAGCACAATGCAAAGGACCAGATCTCTGTTTTCCAAACAGCAGAACCTGACTCCCTGCACAAAATCTAAGACTCCAAAAGCACACGTCTTCCTCTTCCCTTGAGAAAGAAGCCCCAAAGTGTACAGAATCATGCTTTCCCATAGCAGATCTGACACTCTGCAAATACACCATCTCTGTCCTTCCCATGGACCAGAGAGACAGGTTAACCAGACTCCTAGGTCTGTCACAATTTGAGCATTATTAGATTGAGTCTTTTATAGGAACAATCTGCTGATGTAGTCCCAAAGTTGTAAATTAATGATAGATGTCTTCCATCCTGGCTCCATCTCCGTTTCCTGGCCAGATGTTGATTCTTCTTGATCAGTGTTGACAAACATAAGACTTGTGTTGACTTCTTTATTAACATTGTAAACATGTATCTTATCACTGTCCAGCTCTTATCACAGTTTACATTTCAGTTCTTATTAGCAGTTTTAATCACAGTCCAGCAAGCAAGTAGTTAGTCATTGCGGACCTTAATATTTTACTGGTATTTCCAAAATTGTTAACTCCATCCATACATTCTTCCATTCATTCCCACACATCATATTAAATCCACATTTATCAAATCTGTACATTAAATTTTTGTGACAAATCTGAAGGAGAGTGCTTCCAATGCAGTAGCATTCCGTGGTTCAAGACAGTTATCATGTCAAATTCCATTTCCAGTGGTCAGTAAAATCCACAAATAAATGTTTCTGTTAGTACAGAAAAAGCAACACAGTATTTTCACATGTTTCTCATGAAGAGGTAATCACAATAGCTTTCATATCCAGGGTTTTTTTGCCACAAGATTCATAGTTTCATTTGCCTGTTGAGATTCTGGAATATTTTCCACAGACCCAGAAGCATCCAGAATTATTTGTTGACACTTATAAAGAACTATATCAAAATCCAGCAATCTAAGCAAGAATTTTGACATAGCACTCTCAATGATTTTCAACCTCTTTAAACATTTTGGATTTCAACTCCCAGAATACTTAATTACTGGCCATAGTGACCAGGATTGTTTTAATCACAGTCCAGCAAGAATTGAAGGCTAAACATATGGTGCATCAAAGGATGCAAATGGCTGTTACAAGCTATTTTTGACTGAACGGAAGGGATGATTTACTTTCATGATGATGATTTTACCATTAGGAGGCTCTAAGTAATTATAATTATCACCTTTAAAAACATAGTATAATGCGGCAGATAATAAAAGAGAAGCTTCATCAACTCGATATCTTGCCAGGAATGGAAACAAGTCTTAAATCACAGGTATCTTCTTCCTAACTCCATTGAACTCAGGGGCAACAGATCAATGCTGATTTTGAAAACAGGGGGCCAAGGAGGTATGATTAATTCTGCTGCTTTTTGGAGGATGCCAGCATTGATTAATGGATAGGATAAATGGCAGAATGATTCACCTCCTGCAGGTCAAAGTACTTGCATAAAGCTGTAATCAACATGTTGGATGCTGAGTTTGACTCAGCAGTTGCCCCATTTCAGAACAAAGTGCAATTGAAGATCTCCACCGCCCACAACTGTATAAGCCTGCCCTTTCTTCCAGCAAAATTTCACATCTTTTTTCTTATTCATTGTTATGTATATTTTAAGTTGTCAAGTTCCATGAAAAAATATGGGTTTACATTCTGCATTGGGTTGGGGTCTGAGAACAACTTGATTACAATTTTGTCTTAACCATATGACTCACTATATGGCTTTGGTCAAGTTACTAACCGCTAGCTGTTGGGCGAGTGGGCTTATTAACAAAAGATTCAGGGCAGATTACAACACACATGTACATGGCAAACATTCAATGCCTTTAGACATACAACATATATAGACAGACACAGAGGAAATTAAACATTCCAGCTTTCTGGCTTCATGAGGGTATGCTTGATTCTGGGCATGAATATTCAGCAGCAGAGTATCAAAGCACAAGGGCAGATGTCTTCACTATGTCTGGATGTGATCCCCAGATTGTGCCAGTCAGCTTTCATATGATATTATTTCTAGTGCCCACTTTTTGCTTGATAGTCAAGAGTGCTTCTTGTAATTCAGACCACGGTCCAGGGTATCTCCCAGGTATTTTGGTGTGCTGCAATGCCTGGTACTGGAATCGTTTTTTGAATTGGGGGCTATTGAGCAAGCCAACTTAAGTCTGCTGGGGACTATTAGTTGCCTATTGTAACCTTAGGTTTAACACATTATAGCTCACCTTCCTATCTGGTGACACCCTCTGTTAATGGAGGGTCAATTCAATATGTAGTATATTAGAAAATATAAACAATTGATCTGATCGTTGTAGGTTTTTCGGGCTCACAACCTCTAAGGATGCTTGCCATAGATGCAGACAAAACGTCAGGAGGGAATGCTTCTAGAGCATGGCCATACAGTCCGAAAAACCTACAACACCCCAGTGATTCCATCAATGAAAGCCTTAGACAATACATTAAACATAAACAATGTGTGAGAATGATTTTCCTCAGTTGATGCACATTTGAGGCAGCATTTTCTTCCAAAGCATCTTTATTAGCAATCCAATTTGCTAGAAGTCCATTTTTAGGAGCTAAAGCTAGCAAATCCGGTCTCCTATAAGAAAGTGGAATGGAGAGAACATTTTAAGGACATTTTTTCATGAGCATATATCCACTGCCATTAAAAAAAAACCCAGCCTGTGAATTCAGAATACTGAGCTCAAAACATTATGCACCCCTCTGGTGCCTGCCAGCAATAAACTCTCTTTTAAATTCTGTTTTGTGAATAGTTACAACCAAATATAATACTGATGTATCCACACTGAAGAATAATTTTCACAATTGCTGCCTTTGGAGACAGTGTTTCCAAAATAAGCAAGCTGGCATGAAGAGGGACAGGCAACAGATGCCAGATTTTGTTTCTCAATGACTGACAATTACCTAAACATTATTTTTCTCAAGCAAGCACTCGTGATGACACAATAAACAGATTACTAGATACAGTGACTTGAGGACAATGGCAACTAAGCTGCCAGTGTGAAGTTCTGTCTTGGGCAGGTTTTTAAACTAATGTCCCTGATTCAGGAGAGACAGCATTATCCTGGAATATAATTGTAGGCACTTCACATTTTACTCTCAGATGGGCCTGTTGACTACAACCAGGTCTTTTTTTCAACCTGAAAATTGTCAGTGAAGAAAGGGACTGTGCTTGCCCGAGAAACCACTTCAAACACAGCATCCAGGCATTGTCAGCCTCCTGCAGCGAGCTACGTAGCAGAACAGCAAGTCACAAGCCTCAGACAGATGCAGAAATCAAATGGATTTCTATCTATTATCCTTTGTTCCCACTAGAAAGAGCTTAGTGGGTCAGGGAGGATTGGCTGTAGAACTGGTGGAGGAAAGATGCTATGAGAAATCATTGCTATTGTTTAGGACCAAGCATGGAAGGCATGAAGGTGGAGAAAAGAATACAAATCAAGAAACAGGGCCATGCAGTTGTTTGAGCATTGGACTCTAGAATCAAACCCTGGTCACCCATGAAAACCAAAAGGGTGATTTTGGGTGACTTACCTGAACAATCCCCATTATAGGGTCACTATAGGTTAGAAAAGACTTGAGGGAACACAGCAAGCAAGCAATGCACTGAATAAATGAATAAAATATAAGCACAACAGAAGGGATGCAATTTGATTCACTGAAAAACTGCAGTTGTCAAGAGTACCCCCTTGCCTCCCGCCATGGAGAGGGGCTATTGAAGCATTTCTTGTTGTGACTTAATATAGGTTCCAAAATAACCCCAGTAAAACTTCTTCATTTTCTTATTTATTGTCTTTTCCTAAAGAACCTTTAGATGTCAAGGAGATCATTAGATTTTTTTTCACAGCCAGGCCACTCCCTTTATTCATTTGGGTATTTGATCTAGAAAAAAAAGCTCCTTCTTCCTCTCTCTCCGAACTCCTCTTCATCCTCTGTGAAGCCCAAAAAACTCTTGACTCATTTCCCTAAGATGGAAAGCAACATATTTATTTATTTATTTACAGTATTTATATTCTGCCCTTCTTGCCCCAAAGGGGACTCAGGGTAGAATACAATGCACACATAGACGACAAACATTCTTTTATTTATTTATTTATTACTTCGACTTATTAGTCGCCCTTTCCCGTAGGCTCAGGGCGACTCACATTTGCAAAAGCCGTAGAACAGAATAAAAACAGATCGTGGTTAAAATTGCTGCAACCAGCGCGCAAGCATGGTTTGAGCACAGTTTAACATACATATACCTAAGCACCGAACGCTTGGGTGAAGAGGAGGGTTTTGCAGGCCCTGTGAAATGTTAGCAGATCGGTCTGCGCTCGGATTGTGGAGGGAAGAGCATTCCACAAAGCCGGCGCAGCGGCACTGAATGCCCTCCTCCGCGTTGAGCCTAGGTGGATGGATCGTCGACTAGGCACCACCAGGAGGTTTTGAGACTCGGATCGCAGTGGTCGTGGTGGACTGTAATGGGAGAGGCGGTCCCTTAGATACACTGGCCCCAGACCATTCAAGGCCTTAAAGGTCAAGACCAGCACCTTGAAGGTGATCCGGTGCTCTATCGGAAGCCAGTGCAGTTCGGGCAGCACAGGCGTGATGTGGCAGCGAGATGGAAGGCCTGCCACCAGCCGTGCTGCAGCGTTCAGCACCAGCTTAAGCTTCCGGATCACCGACAAAGGAAGGCCGATGTAGAGGGCATTACAGTAGTCAAGTCTTGAGATGACCGTGGCTTGGACCACTGTGGCTAGGTCATGATGGGACAGGTAGGGAGCCAGCCTCCTCGCCTGTCGAAGGTGGTAGAAAGCCACTCCGCTGACGATGGAGATGTGCTTCTCCATCGACAGCTCGGAGTCAAGTGTGACTCCCAAGCTCTTTACTGATGGAGACGGGCGAAGTATCGCCCCGTCCAGGGTCAGAAGGCGGATCCCCCCCGTACCCGAACGGCCCAGCCACAGGATCTCCGTCTTGTCCGGATTCACCCTCAACCTACTGGCTCGCAGCCATCCAGTGACGGCCTCGAGGCAACGATGGAAATTATTGGGTACAGAGTCTGGCTGGCCCTCCATCCCCAGAATGAGCTGGGTGTCATCCGCATACTGGTGACACTCCAGCGCAAAGCTGCGTGCCAACCGAGCAAGTGGTCGGACGTAGATGTTAAATAATAAAGGGGAGAGAATCGCCCCCTGAGGCACCCCACAATGAAGTGGGGAGCCCCCAGAGACGACCTCACCCCTTCTCACTCGCTGAGACCGGTTCTGGAGGAAGGAGGACAGCCAACTAAGGGCTGACCCCCTCACCCCGGCCCCGGCCAGTCGGTGGGTCAAAAGATCGTAATCGACAGTATCGAACGCTGCCGTGAGGTCCAATAACATGAGCAGCGCCGATCCACCTTGATCTAGTTGGCAACGCAGCTTGTCTGTGATGGCGACCAGCACCGTCTCTGTCCCATGCCCAGAACGGAAGCCGGACTGGAAGGGGTCAAGCCAAGTTGCATCATCTAGGTAGGACTGCAACTGCTCCATTGCTGCCCTTTCAACCACCTTGCCCAGGAACGACAAATTCGATACTGGGCGGTAGTTGGAAGGGACCGACGGATCTATCAGCAATGGAGTGACCACTGCCTCTTTCAGTCCCCTGGAAAAACTCCTTGCTCAAGGGAGCTGTTAACTAATTTCAACAGGGGGTCACGTAACCCCTCCAGGCAAGCTTTCACCAGCCAGGAGGGGCACGGATCGAGGGAGCAAGTGGTCGATCTAGTTGCAGTAACTATCCTATCAACAGCTTCTGCATCCAGTGGTCGGAACCGGTCGAAGGTGGGCCCGGCAATGCTGTTTTTGACATACAAGGCATACAGACAGATAGAGGTCATTCTGCAGCTTTGCTTTTCTACTTCACTTCGAATCCTGGAGGTTGATTCCAGCCACAGGGGGAGCTGTCACTTCATCCACTATGACGCCAAGCCTTTTGATCATAGTATTTCATCCTTGCCTTTTAATGATGTCATAAATTAACCTCCCCGATTTAAGTGATCCCCAATTTCTTTACTCACAGCACAGCTGTTTTCAAATGGCTTCGGTCAGGGCTGTCCAACTGGCGGCCCCCCAGCCCCTTGGCTACGGCCCCCCTACCCTCCTGCAAATAATAATTTTTAAAAATTCAAAAAAATTCAAAAAAAGTGCGCATGCGCGCGGTTTTGCCCTCCCCCATGGCTCCACCCTCCGTCCCAAAGCGTCATGCCAGTGCCAGAAGCGGGGAAACCGCCGCTTCTGGCGCTGGTGTGACGCTTTGGGACAGAGGGCGGAGCCACGGGGAGTTTATTCCCAGGGAGAGGAGGAGGCAGGAGAATCGCGTTCCCCTCCTCCTTCTCTCTCTGGGAATAAACCGGGACCCTTGCCCTGGTTTATTCCCAGGGAGAGGTGCAGGCGGGGGACTCCCGTTCCCCTCCTCCCCCCCTCTCTGCCGGCGGCCCCTTCCCTGCTAAGAAATAACCCGACCCAGGCTTGGGTCGGCTTATATCTTAGTGGGAAAGGGGCTGCTGTGCGAGCGGCCCCTTTTCCGCTAAGATATAACCCTACCCAGGCTTGGGTTGGCTTATATCTTAGCGGGGAAAGGGCTGCCGTGCGGGCGGCCCCTTCCCCGCTAAGATATAACCCTACCCTTGTCCCAGTTTACATCCAGGGAGAGGAGGGGGAGGGGGACTCGCTTCCCCTGCCTTCTCCTCTTTTTGGCAGTAAACCGGGACAAGGGTCAAGGTCTATTTCCCCCAAACTCCATCTGTGTTCATATTTGGGCATATTGAGTCTTCATGCCAAGTTTGGTCCAGATCCATCATTATTTGAGTCCACAGTGCTCTCTGGATGGAGGTGAACTACAACTCCAAAACTCAAGGTCAATGCCCACCAAAGTCTTCCAGTATTTCCTGTTGGTCATGGGAGTTCTGTGTGCCAAGATTGGTTAATTCCATCATTGGTGGGGTTCAGAATGCTCTTTGATTGTAGGGGAACTACCAATCCCAGCAACTACAACTCCCAAATGTCAAGGTCTATTTTCCCCCAAATCCACCAGTGTTCACATTTGGGCATATTGAGCCGGGGGAGGGGCGGGGGCCAGAGCCGGGGAGGGGGCGGGGTGGGGGCGGAGCCGGGGGCAGAGGCAGACCCTTAGGCCCCCCAGGTGATCAGTGACCGGAATTCAGGCCCCCGGTCCGGTAGAAGTTGGACAGCCCTGGCTTAGGTGAACTGTAAACTGGGATATTTAACAATTGGAAGCTCAATCCCAACTTAGGTTTTGAACTTGCCACATTTTTGTCAGAAGTGATTTATTGCAGCTGGCGATTAACCAGCTGTGCTGTCAGCCTGTCCCTAAATCAATAATGTTATTTGTAACATGTCTCTTTAGATTAAAAAAATAGAGCAACAGTTTAAGTAATTTAAACAACAGAATGTTGTTGTTTGCTTTCAAGTTGTTTCCAACCCATGTTATTAATGTTTTGCTCATAAAGCAAAAAGGGCATGACACCTTAGTTTTTAAAAATTATCTCCTAAGTGTTGTTTCTTCTTTGTGAATATTTCCAAAAACTTTATCTCCTTTGCTACTTCTCTTGAATCCTCTTGTCAGGACCAAAGATGTTGCTGGTCTACAAGATAAAAAAAATCCCACTGCCATGAGCCTAGGATTACATAATATGAATGTGCTGCTGGATATTATGTCAGTTTATGTCTATGTGTGTACAGGCAGTCCCCAGCTTACGAACAAGATAGATCCTGTAGGTTTATTCTTAAGTTGAATTTGTTTGTAAGTCAGAACAGGTACATTTCAAAGTGTAACTCCAGTCATAACATTCACACACATGCACACACTTTGGTTAGCATAGGGGTTAACATTTTTGCGATGTTTGTTTAGCTGTCTGTACCCCTGTTCAGAAGATTTCACCTCACTTAATGTCCTTGTCATAACTGGATATTGAAAAATGTAGTTTTGTGGAAACAAGGTTAGGTGAAAAAGCTTGAGTGGAAACACCTTTTCCCCACGATAACTCTTTCATGAGTGAATTTCCCCTTTGAGGTGTAGATTTCCTCTCACTTCCTGTTGTCATTCCTGTCCCCACTCATTTGTAACGACCCTTCTACACTGAGCTAACATTTGAGGGGAAGTGGATTAAAACAACCTGTTTTCTCTTGGGCTGTATTACCTAACCCCAACCCAAAACTATGGCTTTCCTGGGAGGGGTGGCTAGATGGCATCACGGGCCAAACAAAGGAAGAAATGGGGACAAAATGGAAAGCTGGGGGGGGGGGGTTGCCGTCACGCTCCTTCAGGCTTTTGGGAGCCCAAAGAATTGGGACGGCTGTAGGGTCTGGCTCCCAGGACTGCAGAAGAGGTGAGGGCCCTGTAGGATCCAGATCTTTAGAGGTGTTTAATTAATGCGGAGTAAACTGGGAAAACCAGGTTTACTCTGCATTAATTCACTTTTACCTGAGGCATCACTTGGGTGCCTTAGGTAAAAAAGTGACACAGATCCTGCATTTTGAGCCTGTTTGGGAGAGCCCTAAGTCAGGTGTTTGTAATATAAAGGCACCAAATCCAATCTAGTCTTGGAAGCTAAGCAAAGTAAACCCCTGTCAGTACCTTGATGGGAGACCACCAACAAATGCCAGGTGCTGAAGACTGTTATTCAGAAGAAGGAACTCACAAAATCACCTCTGAGCATTCCTTGCATAATAAAACCAGATGAAATTCAAGGGGTTGCCATAAATCAACAGGCAACCAGAAGGCATGTACACACACACACACACACACACACACACACACCCTTTCAACATCTCCTTCATCCTTGGTCTCAAGTCCTATATTGAAGATCAAATTCATAAGAATAATAATAGCTTATTATAGAATCAAGCAAAGGAGGTCTGTTCAGCTGCCGATTGCAGCATAAGCATGTTGTTTCAGAACCCCTCCCACAAGCACCTGAGCTACAACAAACAGAAGTAGAACCAGTGTTGCAACTCCTTCTTGCAACCTCATTTGATGATGGGAAGAAGACCTGAACATCCTCCTCCTTGTGTCCCAATTGGCAGCTGAATAGACACCTTCACCCAATTTGGCTGCTAGCTCTTAAGGTGGGCAGGGAGGTGGGTCATGCCAGGAGAATCTATATATATATTTTTCTTCACGTCGTGCAACGGGGCAAATAGACAAAGAAACCATAAGCCGCAAAAAACACCATATTAGGCAGCCTACCCCAACATACCACAAGGTACATTAACGGCCAAAAAAACAGGCCCTACGTGCCTCGCAACACCCCCAAACAAGACCCTCCAAAAAACGGCCACATAAAACCCCCCTCCCTCTCTCTTCGCTGCCAGCGCACGTTTAGAACGTTCGCGCTCGCAAGCCAGAAATCAGCAACCCGCCAGCCTTCACAGTACCACACGCCGCACACAAAGCCAGCCCTTCCGCTACACACCTCCTTCCCCCTTGCTCGCTTCCAAAATCCCCAAAACAACTCTAAACAACACACCCTCCCACCCTTTGCGTGTCCCCAAAAGCCCCGCAACACACCCCTCGCCCCCTTTCTCGCCAACCAAAACCAACTCACCAAAGCCCCCTTTGCGCGCCCCAAAAAGCCCCGCTACACACCCACTCCCCCCTTTCTCGCAAACCCAAAGCCCCCAAAGCAACTCACCAAAGCCCCCTTTGCGCGCCCCAAAAAGCCCCGCTACACACCCACTCGGGACTACACTTCCCAGAAGGCACCACACGGCTCAATGGCAAGAAGGGCGAAGAAACAGGAAGTCGCCGTGCGGGCCCTTCTGGGAACTGTAGTCCCGTGGCCATGCCCACTTGGTCCCCCGCCAGTAGCCCCTCACCTTAGAGAGGGGCAGGCACACAGGAGGTGCTCCACGTGGCCGCCGCTTCCAGGCCTTCCCAGGACCAGGAGAGGCGGAATTCCCCGGCAGAGTAGTCTCCAGCCCCTCTCTCTCCACTTCCCATTCCCAGCCTTCACCACGTTCCACCCTCTCTTTCCCATGTCATTCTTCCCCCTTTCACACACATATATACATACATACACATACATACACACATATACACATACACACACATATATACATAAAGACACATTCACACACATATATACATACACACATATACATATATGCACATACATACACACATATACACATGCACACATATACCTATATACACATAAATACACCCATATACATGCACACACATATATACACATGCACACACACACATACATATACATATAAACATATGCACACACATATATACCTACACACATATACATATACACGCACATATACATATATACACATGCACACACCCACCAAGACCATAAGTAACATCAATTCCAACACTTACATACTCAGACTTTCTCACATCTCCTAAATAGGGCACAGCAACGCATGCTGGGTACAGCTAGTTTAGTCTAAAAATGTTAGTAGCTGATGTGGAATATCTGCAAAGAGTCACACAATTTGAATAATATTCATAATGTTCCTTGGTCTACCTCCTATTCACAAAGGCTTTGCTGTGATTAGGGCAAAAGGATGGTGTTATTTCATTTATGTTTCCCAGCACTTTTGTAGTTGCTAATAAGATCAATGGGGGAGGCTCTACTCTCGGTCCCACCCCCATCCCAACTACGGTTGGTGGGGATGAGAGAGAGGGCCTTCTCAGTGGTGCCCTGACAGAGATCAGACTCTCCAAGCCTTCCATACAAAATTGAAAAGATGGTTTTTTCGACAAGCCTTTGACACATTTAAACTTCGTTAATGAATATATGCACTTTACAAAACTTAGGCTGATTACTGTTGTTTTTACCTGCAGCTATCGCTGTATTCTATTGATTTTAACCAGGGGGCAATGTGAAGTTGTGATGTTTATGTTGGTTGTTTATTGTTTTTAAATTATTGTTTTTACACTTTCTGTATTTTGTGTGGTTGCACCTTGAGTTCTTTGTGAACCACTCTAAATCCTTCTGGGAGATGGTGGCAGAATAAAAATAAATTACATTTATTTATTTACTAATACAGTTAATCTTTGGGATTGGCTGGAGTTTGGTTCCAGGGCTTCTCATGGATACCAACATTGTGTGTGCTCAAGTCTCATTATATACAGTGGTATAGTAACATGGTGTTCTTTATGTAAAACTAGCTTGGGGACCCGGCCCTGCCCGGGTTATTTGTGAAGCGCAGCAGGATGTAGAGTGGGTCATGGGGGCTCTGTGTGCCAAGTTTGGTCTTGATCCATCATTATTGGGAGTTGCAGTGGTATCATGAAATTACTGAAGGTAGTGCAAGTCCCATCATCCCCCCCCCAAGTGTAGTAGGATGTAGATTGGGTCATGGGGGCTCTGTGTGCTAAGTTTGGTCTGTATTGGTGAATGGATGAGGGATGCATTCTTTTTCGGAAGTGAGTGAAGGTACTTCAAGTCCCATCATCCGTGGTCCGTCTCACAGTAAACTGCACCAGGCTGTAGAGTGGGTCATGAGGGCTCTGTGTGCCAGATTTGGTGTTGATCAGTCATTGGATTAGGTTTGTAGCAGGATTGGGAAGTGAGGGAAGGTACTGCAAGTCCCATCATCCATGTTCTCTCCCCCTCCAAACTTCAGTAGGATGTAGAGTGGGTCACTGGGGCTCTGTGTGCCAAGTGTGGACTTTCTCGGTGTTTTTTGGGGGCCACAGTGGTCTGTGGGAACAGAGGGGTGTGAAAATACTACAAATTCCATCATCCATTGTCAGTCCTCCCCCGAACCTCACCAGGACGTGAAGGCAGTCATGGGGGTTATGTGTGCCAAGTTTGGTCTCAATCGGTAATTGGATGAGGGTCGCAGCAGACTTGGGAAGTGAGTAGAGGTACTTCAAGTCCCATCATCCATGGTCCACCTTCCTCCAAACTGCACCAGAATGTAGAGTGGGTCATGAGGGCTCTGTGTGGCAAGTTTGGTGTTGATCAATCATAGGATTAGGTTTGTAGCAGTC
The DNA here is from genome assembly GCA_030556195.1 of Anolis apletophallus. Lineage (NCBI taxonomy): Eukaryota > Metazoa > Chordata > Lepidosauria > Squamata > Anolidae > Anolis > Anolis apletophallus. The sequence goes on from JARBWK010000004.1 coordinate 88,763,385, forward strand.
TTGGAAAGTGAGGGAAGGTACTGCAAGACCCATCATCCATGTTCTGTCCCCTCCAAACTTCAGTAGGATGTGGACTGGGTCACTGGGGCTCTGTGTGCCAAGTGTGGTCTTTATCAGTGTTTGTGGGGGGCCACAGTGGTCTGTGGGAACAGAGGGTGTAAAAGTACTACAAATCCCATCATCCATTGTCAGTCCTCCCCAAACCTCACCAGGACGTGAAGGCAGTCATGGGGGTTATGTGTGCCAAGTTTGGTCTCGATCAGTGATTGGATGAGGGTTGCAGCGGACTTGGGAAGTGAGTAGAGGCACTTCAAGTCCCATCATCCATGGTCCACCCTCCTCCGAACTGCACCAGGACGTAGAGTGGGTCATGGGGGCTGTGTGTGCTGAGTGTGGTCTGTATTGGTCCTTTTTGGTGGCCTCAGTGGTCTGTGGGAACCAAAGTGTTGGAAAGTACTACAAATCCCATAATCCGTGGGTCATGTCCCCCGACCCACGCCAGGACGTAAAGGGGGTTAGGGGGGTTATGTGTACCAAGTTTGGTGCAGGTCCATCACCCGCGCTGGTCGCTGTGGCCTGTGAAAGTGGCTGCCACATATCCGCCCTGGCCTGTGAAAGTGGCTGCCACATATCCGCCCCTGGCCTGTGAAAGTGGCTGCCACATATCCACCCTGGCCTGTGAAAGTGGCTGCCACATATCCGCCCTGGCCTGTGAAAGTGGCTGCCACATATCCACCCTGGCCTGTGAAAGTGGCTGCCACATATCCGCCCCTGGCCTGAAAGTGGCTGCTTCCGCCCTTCTGCCCTCCCGCCCTCCGCATACACACATACAAACATTCCGTTTTATAAAGGTATACAGATGGCAAAACTTGATATTTTATTTTTGTTTTTTGAATATTTTCAAGCGGTGGATACAGATTTATGGATTTGGAGGACTGATTGTAATTGCTTTCACCTTATTAATTTATCTTAAATTAGAGGGATACAAGTGTTTCCATCGAAACACAGTATTGCTGTTTTCCAGTTTGTTCTTATTGATCTACACACTGTGCTGCATTGTGTCACTTTAGCTGCAAAAGTATTTGTGCCACTAGGTGGCATTCGGGAAGGGTTCTTGTTGGAGAAAAAGAAGTAAAAGTTTCTGTTTTATCTCAGGGCGGTTCAGACTCTGTTTTGAAAGCACCTGAAGATCTTCCAGGGAAGCATGTTAAGAAAGGACAGCTCTATTGCTTTGAGGCATTTGTGGAGCTCTTTAGACTTTTCCAAGTTTCTGCTGACATTTGCCTTTTTGGCAGTCCAAAATTTGACTCAATTCAGTGCTTGAAAATAATTAACATTAACACCCAATTCTTTGAAATGTTGATGAAGATTTTGAACATTGTCATTTAAGCCACTAAAAAATAATATCATTAAAGGATTAATGACATGCCCCCTGGAATAAATTAAAATAGCTTAAAAACAAGTACTGTTTTATGATATTGTAATTAATTCCTTTGGAGAAAATGGGTTGGCTATTGGGGCCAATTTAATAACTTGTTGGTTTTAAAAATAAAAAATAGAATCAATACATTATGAATAATATAACATTAACACCATAAACTAAAATTACGAATATTAGCATGTTTATTCAACTTCAAGGCATTACTGCAGAAACTAACATTTCCAAGTTCTAGCCTCATAGTGGTGCGTCAGCATTGCTTTTGGTGATACTCTAAACAAGTTCATTCAGTGTTGGTAAAACTAAATCATAGCAGGCGACTATCTCAAATTACAGTGTTCTCTTGCTGTTTCGCAATTCACTTTACGTAGACTCGCTGTTTCACTTTTTTTTAAAAAAAAAATTATTGGGGAAAAGAGGAGAGGAGGCCACCACCGAGAACAAGGGAAGCATACCGCTGCCTCCTTCTTGCTCCAGCAGCTCCTTGTACTGCTGCTGATGCTGCTGATGACAACTCCCACAAGCTCTCCTTCCCTCCACCTCTGCCTCCCGGCCTGTTGCCTACCTATGCCATGGGCCATGGTGCCCAGTGAGGAGAATAGGTAGGCCCAAAACCCAAAGGTGCTGGAGGCAGAGGGAACATGATTGGGAGGGCGAGGGTCACCTTTGCTAGGAGGTAAGAAGACTTCAGCCAGGCAGGCATGCTCTTTCCTTTTCTCCCTGCCTGCCTGAGGGCCAGGCCTTGGCGGTTTAACAGCAGCCTCGCCTCGAAGCCCCAACAAAGGTGCTGGAGATTTAGTAAGAAAGAAGAAGAGGGGGAAGAGGAGGAGGAGGGGGGGGAGCCAGGCATCCCTACATCGCGGATTTTCACTTACCGTGGGTGTTCTTGGAATGTAACACCTGCGATAAGTGAGGGAACACTGTAATCTGCCTTGTGTGTGTGTGTGTGACAAATTTTTAAAGGATATTTCTATCCCAAGGCAGCTTACAAACAGAATACAAACATTGAAAATCCTTTAATCAGGAGTACAAAATAGATAAATCCATAACAATCACTAAAATCTCACATTTCAGTTTAAACCATAACCTCCTCCCCCATATTTTCCTCTTCCATCCCGATCATAAAATTCCCAACTCCTGCCGTGGCTCAATTAAAGGCCTTGTTAAATAAGAAAGTCTTGACCCCCTTCCTGGTAGCAACTATTGCACTTTATGTTACACAAATATATGCAGATGGCTACTTAGATAATTAAAACAACTGGCAAAATAAAGAACACATATATTGATCTCTGTCTCATGACAAGAGCAATAATAAATCAATTGATAATATCAATACATTGGAAATTCGAGGCAGGCAATTCAGCTTTAACTACTGGAGGCATCCTAATACTCGTAGATGATCCAAGAAGAACTTGCTCCTGATTTAGTGGGTGTTTTGTTACTCTGTGTTTGTACCTCTCTTTCAGTATACTGTTTTGTAGCTGCTTATTTTTGTTTAGAAAACTCTGTGCTCAGTGTTATTTACAAGCAATTTCCATTATAAAGTAGCATGGAAGGCCATTATATTTACTAGAATTGTTTGGAGGCCCATCCTTTCGTCCTTGATCTTGCATATCTTCTGCTATGACATTATATTATAGCTGAACCCTGTACATTATATAGCCTGGATACTATTTTTTCTTATAAGAAAGAGTCTAGTTAGTGTTACAAAAAAACAATTAAGCTTACAGTCCTGTTTTCACTTGCCTGGAAGTAGGTCTCACATTTTTCTCAGTAACAGATATATAAATAGATTAACAAACTGTGGACCAAGGACAGCATAACAACAGGCAAGCTGGCATGAGAACTATAATCGGCACAAGATTTCTCCGACTGTTAAATTTTATGTCTAACTTTGTTCTGTGTATTTTAATATATATTTTGGGGGCCCTGGTGGGACAGTGGGTTAAACCGCTGAGCTGTTGAACTTGCTGACCAAAAGGTTGGTAGTTCGAATGCAGGGAGTGGTGTGAGTTCCCGCCTTTAGGACCAATTAATGCCAACCTAGCAGTTCAAAGACATGCAAATGTTAGTAGATCAATAGATACTACTTCTGCAGGAAGGTAACGGTGCTCCATGCAGTCATGCTGGCCACATGACCTTGGAGGTGTCTATGGACAACGCTGGCTCTTTGGCTTAGAAATAGAGATGAGCACCAATCCCTAGAGTCTGTCACGACTAGACTTAATGTCAGGGGAGCCTTTACCTTTACCTTAATAAGTATTTTATGGAAATATGTTTTAATATGTGTATTCTACTGAGTGTTATTAAATGATTATGTGTTTTGATTATGCATTTTACCAATGTTGTTTCTCCTCCTGTCCTCCTCCTCCTCCTCTTCTCATTTAAAGTTCAATGTCATGAAACATGTAGGTTGAGTCCCTCTATCCATTAATCAGAAGGTGAACTAAATTTAATCAAGGTGAAAATTATTTATTTATTTATTTATTATTTTGACTTCTAACCCGCCAGTCCCCGGAGGCTCGGGGCGGTTCACAAGAAGCATAAAAGCGAAAAGTAAAATACACAAAGGGACACACAATACACTAAACAATAACCCAAGGAGGGGGGGGAGAAAGGGATGCAGGGCCGATCAACCACTCACTAAGTCAGACCGAGCGGGATCAGTATGTGGTCACAAGGAGGCAGTCTGGGGGTTCCCAGGCGAACACCTTGGTGCTGCTTGTCCAGAGGAACAAGTGCAGCACTCTCATCATGCAACGGCCCGCAGTAGCTACCCCTGTTGGTGGGAGCCGCTACCTTCTTGGGCCTAGGGCGAGCCCGGGGGAGCTCAAGCCGTAAACTGGAAGTCCAGAGGGTTCTGGTCTGGGGGGGGGTCTCCAAGCCCTAGACCTATGGGTTCGGGGTCTTTTCCCTTCCTGGAGGGCGGCCACAGGTCCGCCGGCGCTCCAGTCCTCCAGGGGTGGGCTCCTTCTGGCGCTCCAAACCCCCAGGGGTGGGCTCCTTCCGGTGCTCCAGTCCTCCGGGGTGGGCTCCTTCCAGTGCTCCATTCTTCCGGGGGTGGGCTCCTTCCGGCGCTCCAATCCTCCAGGGGTGGGCTCCTTCCGGTGCTCCATTCCTCCAGGGTGGGCTCCTTCCGGCGCTCCAGTCCTCCAGAGGCGGGCTCCTTCCGCCGCTCCGGTCCTCCAGGGGCGGGCTCCTTCCAGTGCTCCAGTCCTCTGGGGGCGGGCTCCTTCTGGCGCTCCAATCATCCACGGGCGGGCTCCTTCTGGCACTCCATTCCTCCGGGGGTGGGCTCCTTCCAGCCCTCCAGTCCTCCAGGGGTGGGCTCCTTCCGGTGCTCCATTCCTCCGGGGGTGGGCTCCTTCCGGCGCTCCAATCCTCCAGGGGCGGGCTCCTTCCGGCGCCCCAGTCCTCCAGGGGCGGGCTCCTTCCGGCGCTCCATTCCTCCGGGGGCGGGCTCCTTCCAGCGCTCCAATCCTCCAGGGTGGGCTCCTTCCTGGCGCTCCATTCCTCCGGGGCGGGCTCCTTCCAGCGCTCCAATCCTCTAGGGGTGGGCTCCTTCCGGCACTCCATTCCTCCGGGAGTGGGCTCCTTCCGGCGCTCCAATCCTCCAGGGGTGGGGTCCTTCCGGTGCTCCATTCCTCCGGGAGTGGGCTCCTTCCGGTGCTCCAATCCTCCAGGGGCGGGCTCCTTCTGGCGCTCCATTCCTCCGCGGGCAGGCTCCTTCCGGCGCCCCAGTCCTCCAGGGGCGGGCTCCTTCCGGCGCTCCATTCCTCCGGGGGCGGGCTCCTTCCGGCGCTCCAATCCTCCAGGGGCGGGCTCCTTCCGGCGCTCCATTCCTCCGGGGGCGGGCTCCTTCCAGCGCTCCAATCCTCCAGGGGTGGGCTCCTTCCGGTGCTCCATTCCTCCGGGGGTGGGCTCCTTCCGGCGCTCCAATCCTCCAGGGGTGGGGTCCTTCCGGTGCTCCATTCCTCCGGGAGGGGGCTCCTTCCGGGGCTCCAATCCTCCAGGGGCGGGGGCTCCATTCTCCGCAGGCAGGCTCCTTCCGGCGCCCCAGTCCTCCAGGGGCGGGCTCCTTCCGGCGCTCCATTCCTCCGGGGGCGGGCTCCTTCCGGCGCTCCAATCCTCCAGGGGCGGGCGCTCCATTCCTCCGGGGCGGCTCCTTCCAGTCAATCCTCCAGGGGTGGGCTCCTTCTGGCACTCCATTCCTCTGGGGGCGGGCTCCTTCCGGCGCTCCAGTCCTCCAGGGGCGGGCTACTTCCGGCGCTCCAGTCCTCCAGGGGTGGGCTCCTTCCGGCGCTCCAATCCTCCAGGGGTGGTCTCCTTCTGGCGCTCCATTCCTCCGGGGGCGGGCTCCTTCTGGCGCTCCAGTTCTCCAGGGGCGGGCCCTTCCGGCGCTCCAGTCCTCCAGGGGCGGGCACTTCCGGTGGTGGTCATTTCCGGTTGCCACATCCTTCTGGGAAGAAGATGGCCAGAGCAGCCCGGCGTTTCCAAGGTCGGCCGCCATCTTTGGCTGCCGACCCGAGTCCGGGCCAGGACCGCTGGATGGTTGCTTCCTCAGTCTCTTCCTCAGTCCCATTCCTCCTCTTAGCTGGCTTGGGGGGGGGGGGAACAGCAGGTTTCCTCCTTCTCCTTCTGAGGTGGCAGGCAGATGTAGTAGCAACAGCCAGGAGACAGGCGTTTTTAAAGTCTCTTCCTCAGTCCCATTCCTCCTCTTAGTTGGCTTTGGGGAGGGGGATTGCATAAGGAAACCTTATTTTGGTAAGAACTGTTTGACGGTAAAGCCCTGCTAGAGATGCTGGTGAACTCTATTTCTTTAAAGATATTTTGATAGAAGCTGAATGATTACCCAACAAACTATTCAATCGTGCTCAAACTACAGCATCTCTGACCTCATGTTATTATATGGTCAGTGTAGACTACATTACATTATATGAGTTAAACTGTATTATATGAGTCTACACAGGGATTGAGTAATGGGGTTGAACTGAACTTCCTTTGAAGTTCCTCTCAACTTCTCCTATTCTACCTTTATGGGACTAGTTTTGAATAGACAGGAGGAAGACAACTAAATTATAATTATGTGTGCATGTTAAAAGGCAAATTGAGGACAGAAGGACCCAATCAGTATTGAGAATGTATAAACACATGGAATGGAATTTCAACCTCCCCCTAACCATGCTCACAATATTTGGTGCCTCCGCCTTGGTATACTTCTGGGTCCCCTTTGTGCCACAATAGCAAAACTTATCCCTTCTGAACCATGAAGTTTGGAGAAAGAGCCACCAAAACTGACAGCAAAGCTATCCACCTCCCCTCCCTCCACGGCGAAAAATGGGTGGGAAGGACTGTCTTGGTTAGACTTGGCTTTCACGCTCTTTCTCTCTGACTTCCATTCCCCTTTGGCCCTTGCCAAAGAGAAGCTCAGCTGCAAGACATTGATTGGTTTAGGCACCACCAGCCATTTGTAAATGGATTGAAGCACCTGAGCTTCTCCTTGGCTGCTTGGCCCTTGGCATGCCTACCTGCCTGGGCAGGCATACATGCCAAGTGCCAAGCAGTGAGGAAGAAGCCCAGCCTCACCTGTAGTCCACAGGGAAGGCCTCTGCGAGTTGCATCAGGCCCATGGGCCATAAGTTGTGAGGCCTGCTTTAGTGTACAGGCAGTCCCCAAGTTACAAACATCCGACTTACAAATGAACAGGGGTGAGACAACAGGAAGTGAAATAAATCTATCCATAGGAAGGGAAATTCACTCCTGGAAGAGTTATCATGTGGAAAAGGTGTATCAATTGAAGCTTTATTTCCAATCCTTGTTTCCACAACAAGCTACATTTTTCAAAATCCAGTTATCACTGGGACAGAAAATTAAGTGAAATCTTCTGAACAGGGACAGAGACAGCAAAACAAAGACCACAGTAGTGTTAACCCTTCCCTATGCTGCACAAACCTAAGGAATGTATATTATTGGCTGGGATTACACTTTAAAAATGTACCTGTTCTGACCTACATACACATTCAGCTTAAGAAAAAACGTACAGAACCTATCTTGTTTGTAACTTGGGAACTGCCTCTATTTAGGCATGAACTATTTAATCGGAGTGAGTTTGGGGATTATAACAGACTGCCACCAATTATTACAAACAATGGGAGAGAGAGAAGGCAGAAACGCTGGAATTCCTTGCATGGAGAGATTAGGAAAGCCCCCACCTTGGAGACCTTTAAAAAACACATGAAAACCTGGCTTTTCCGCTGTGCCTGTGCCTAATCTCCACCATTGCTCTCTTCAATGTCCCGTTCTTGGAGTTATCCCCCTCCCCCATGTAAAGGATACTATCTCACCCTGAGTTTTTTTAAACACTTTATATTTGTGCCTGTGGCCCACCCTGTCCTTGTGATTTTAGATAGCTAATTATATACTGGTTTTTTTAAATGTATGTATTTTTATTGTGTTTATTGTTGATGTTCTCGATTTTATTTTGTTGTAATTTGTTGTTGCTGTTTGGGCTTGGCCTCATGTGAGTCGCCCCGAGTCCCCATTGGGGAGATGGATGCAGGGTACAAATAAAGATGATGATGATGATGATTATAAACTGCTTCAAACAAACCACACACAAGATAGAGGTCTGGCCTAAGGTGATGCCATGAGGGAATCAGTGCACACATACTCTCATACACAAGGCCAGTCAGCGGGAAACTACCACTGTAATTTTATATTTTGCCTTTGCTGCCTCCTATTATTTATTAATATTTCTTTTTCTACCACCAAATTATTATTTTAATAAGACATCTCCTTCACTGGAATGTTTAAAGAGCCACATGAACACTTCAGTTGGAATAAAACAGGAAAACGTTCATGTTGAATTGCCAATATGTGTAATGGTTTCAGATAACTTGTCAGGCTTTTCTTCATACAGAGGATGGTAATTATATCTTGAGTTTCTTCAAACAAAGTTACACACATAGAAATCCAAACATGATCTTTTAAACACTTTTAAAAATCTCCCTTCCTTCCCACAGCACTTTAATCACTATAGAGGCCTATTAACTATTGTCCTCAAAGAGGAATCTTCAAACCACAAACAGTTCCCAACTCTTCCTTCCTTCCCCCTTTCAAGCTTCTGTCTTCTTCTCCACCAAACTCCTAATGATCTTAAAATGGCTGCCTCAGCTTCTTCTCTCCCCTCTGGCTCTGCCCATCTCAGTTACTGAGCTTTTCCCACCAATTTCATTAGCCAATCAGACTGCACTTCTGGCTATGAGGTGCCTGCTTGCTCCATCCACCTTTCTCCTTCGCTTTTGCAAACGGCCTATTTTCTACCTTTTACACCAACCCCTTAAGGTAGGCCAATCTGTTACAGGGATCAATATTGTTTCATGGGCAAAATGAAAATGCTTTTTATACAAATGTTAATATAGCATTCCTTAGTTCTCATACAGATTATTAGATATTGGTTTACTGAATGTCCTAAAACATGGTTACTGTTACATATTAAAGGCAGTTTAAGTTGTATATAATGATACATGGCACAATTATTCCAGATATATAATTGCACCATGCACAATGAAACTGTTGCCTTGCTTGGGAAGGAGGTATACCGATATGTTGTATTTGATTTTCTGCTTTAATCCTAAAAGGGTTGATTGTGTTCTTTGAATATAATAACCTTCTATTCTTTGCATTTTATAATTGACTCAGGAGGCGCTTGCGAAAGAGCCCAGTCACATATAAAGGTAGTAGCAGGGCGCACAAAGGTTCACAGTAGCATTGTCACTAACTTTCCAGAGTAGGTTATTAAAGCAGCAGTGGCAAAGCAAAGAGAACATAACATGCAAGGCTGTGCTGAATATCTGTAAGCTGTTTTCTTTAAAGGAGGAATTACTGATGGGGAGTAGTCTGTTATGTAACTGTTGTTCCCAAAGGGAGGAAAATAGGGCAACCTTTGTGCATACAGATAAGCTTGTTACGTTGGATAAGTTTGTTCTGTTGGATGGCAACTCATGTGCATAAGGATAATAAAATGCCTAAGGGCAGAGCCTGTGGAAGATACAGAACTAAGCACGCAGAGTGCCTTTGCCCTGGTGCATCCCAATCAATTCTCTGACTTTCCCTGTGAAATTTCCATTTATTAAGGCTGCAGCATAGAGCAGTCTTTTAATCTGTGGAAGAGGGAGAAATAATCTAAAAACATTTGAACTAACCGAAGAAATTCCAAGAGGGATCACTAGTAAATGGGGAAGAACTGATGTTGTGATACAGCATGGGGGGGAACCAAGAGATGACAAAACAGGAACGAATGTGGGCAATGTTTAAATAGAAATGTTAAAGTGCTTAATAACCATGACTAGATTGGAGTTAATGGATGCATGGCAAAGGGGGAATCCAGCAGTGGAAGACTTCTCATTTGGTCCAGAAATGCATAAATCATTTTCCTACATTACACTTTTATGTCAAAAAATCTCATGGATACTTGTTATAATTCTGCCTTGGGGTAAGAGCTTGATCTGATCATGCCCCTGTGGTTTGCAAATTAAAACTGGAGTTGGATGATAGATAGCCTTGTAGTTGGAAATGGGCATACCAGTCCTATACTGTAATTATGCCAGAGGCAGAAATACATAACTGTTATTATAGGT